>SKCR01035262.1:0-81520 GCA_019454045.1 Zanthoxylum bungeanum | reverse complement strand
AAAATCGTCTTTTCAAAAGATTTTATGTGTGTTTTGTGATCAAGGAGAGATCTGGGAAGTGGTGATGGGCTTTTTGGGGAGGGTACGAGGAAGAAGAGAAACGAGAGACGTTTTGTTTGTAATTGTGCGTTTCGTCTTCGTTACAAAGTTTATTTGGAAGGTAATTTTGCCACATTGCCCTAATTATTTTATTTCCTTGGCAAACGAATATCTATCTATCAAAAAAAATTTGCACAAATTTTTTTTTTTTTTGGAATGCGAGGAATCTCACATCATTCATATGGATGCGTTGATGAATCAGTATTGTCTCAAACTCTTATAATATATATTACTCAATATTTAAATCTGTAACTTTAAAAAATAATGTCTCAAAATTCAAATCGTTGGGCTGCACCCCCGCCCCTTAGATACGTATAACACTACTTTTCTTACTCTTTAGTTTGCACATTTCATTTATATAGGATATTATTTGCGCCTAAGTTTAATTTAAGCTTAACCCATTATAAAACATAAATTCAATAATAAATGAGAGTCCAATATTTCTAAAGTGATTACATAAAGTGGAAAGTTCATCCATTAAGTCATTTCCTCTTATAATGAAGAATGTGTACGGTTATTCTTTTTCTTTTATAATTTAATTTCTCAGTAATTCATGTCCTTTAGGAATTGCACTTCGATTTCAGTCTAGTAAATACAGTTTCCGAAACTTTAAATTTCAGTCGGTAATTTTCTTAAATTCTTAATATCTTATTTAATTTTTATTGCTTATTCTTATCAAGTAATTGGAGAACCAGCCACAATCAGTAAGCGCGTTTAATTCATTTAAGGACCATCTTCTCTAGCAGGTTTGAGCACCTTTGTCAAAAAAATCCGCCAACAATAATTTTTGACACGCCCAGTAGGACATCACTAATAAAGATGTCACCAAATTTAAGAAAAGACATTGTCACATCTGAAGATGCGAAGATTGTTCTATAACAGTAGGGCAAGAAGGAATTGTTCACACCATAGTAGGACATGGTACTGCTATACTTATAAATTTCAATGTTACTGATTAAATTTATGTTACATATGAAATAGCATAGAGGGTGGAAAAATGGATGGAAATCAATGAAAATAAAGTTCTATAGGCCTTTAAAGTCGGTCAAGTGAGAGTCATACAAGTAGTGGAGAGGATTGAGCAACACATTTCTGGTCACACTCATTCTAATACTAGGAATGAGAGGTATGAAGGACAAGAGGTGACTCCGATACTGATTAGACGGCAAACTTAGGAGGCATTCCTCTGGAGACTCTCATAAAGTATATGACCTACCATGTTTTGCTCTTCCTCCTCTAGGATGGAGGAAATGAGAGGATTTTTCGTGATGCTTACTAATAATGGATACCATTTTGGTATTGGTAGGCCTATGATTCCCTTGGTTCATCAACAATTCGTCAAGGCTATAAATTCAAAAATAATCTTGCTTTTTATGAAGAGGAAGTGTATAGAGGAATAGGCTCGGGGGACATTCCTGAATCTTTCAACGGAGGAATGTAGGAGTCAATCTCGCGACCTCTTCACGGGAAAACTCTTCGCGCAGCGTAATATGTGTCTAGGTCCCGGTATCAGACTTGGAAAAAATTTTCTCTTCCTTTTTTCTACTTTGGAAACTCCCAAATTAGCCTCTGAATTTGCGGCAACAACAGGTTCTAGACAGCCTCTGCAGTTTAACGATTCCAGTGTCAATGCATCGGAAATCGCTCCCTTCAGTGTCAAAACGTTCCTAACTGACGTGGGAATATTTTGACACCGCTAGACAATTTCTGCACCACCAAAACAGCCTCGAATAGTAGATATATGTGCACACTGCAGTGCAGATTTTGTTACTGTAGTTCGCGCAACTTCAGGAAATTTTAAATTAATTTATATGACAAAATCAACCCCAAAATAATCTTGAATCAACCCTCTATAATCCCGAATTTTCCATGCGCCACTTGTTAGACCTGAACACCGGTTCGGTTCGGTTCGGTTCCAAACCGGAACCGGAACCGGAACCAAACTGAACCGGAATCTAACCGTTCGGTTCCGGTTCCCTTTTATTTTCTTAAAAAAATTTAAAAATGGAAAATAATTATTAAAAAAATATAATGGGATATTATACTAAATAAATATAATAAAAAAATTATTTGTTTGAATTTTATTATATTAAATTAAAAACTTAAATTAACAATAAAGTAAATAACTTGAAATTAAAAAACAAATTATTTATATTATATTGGAACCGAACGGTTCCAACAATTCCGGTTGGAACCGTCCCGTTCTAACAATTCGGCTAGGGTGTAAATCCTAACCGAACCGTACGGAATCGGTTCCGGTTCCGACTTCCAAACCGTAGCTGGAAAGAACTGGAACGTCCGACTCCATCCTGTTCAGCTTCAGTTCGAACCGGAATCGTGACCGGATCTACCACTTGTGATGTCTTGGACTCTTCGTCTTCCATTGCAATGCATTCCCGTTGAAATTGTTTAAAGCCACCCCATGATCAAGCATGCAAAATCCACTTGTTATTGTTCACGTGAGATGGCTTGTAACGTGCGGCACTTTGGAATTGCTTTAGACTGCCGAGAATTCAGGTGATGGAACTGATACACCACTCAGTCTTCTGTGATATGACTCGTCATTAAAGAATCTTGAGTCTCTGTTCTTTAATCTCATAAAAGATTTTCTCCACACTCTTTAGAGATTAACAAAAACATTTCTCTAAACTCTTTAGAGAATTAATCACAGTATTCATTTTCTTTTCTCTGTATATAAGATGGAGGCTAGAGTTTTCTCATAACAATTATATTGATTGATAAAAAAATTATTTCTCTTTATACTTAGGGTTAGAGTTTGTTGACGGCTGATTTCGGTTTCAGGGGCGATAAAAGGTTTTTTACTCCCGAGACAATCCTCTTCCAACTGTGAATTTGTTTTGTTTATGGGAAACCAAAAGAAAATTTGGCAAAAGATAAGTAAATTCACCAATCAACAAAGATATTTAACGTGGTTCGGCGGATCAGATCCAACCTACATCCACGGGCACAGAACGGACGATGTTTTATTACCGAAATATGCTTCTCTGATCTATTTTATGTTTACAAGTCTAATTCTCTATTGTTCTCTTCTCAACTCTACCTTACAAGCACGCTTTCCCCTCCTATTTATAATAGCAAAGAAACAGTTTTCATTTTCCCATAAGAATTCTTAATCGAAACTACCTTCACTTCCTTTATCCTATTAGGACACTGACTTATCAACTTTTCCCCATGAAAGTAGGATAACTTATCTTCTTATACGTAAAAACAGGATGTTTTATCTTCTGGAGCATATCTCGCCATATTCTCGGTCTTCATGAGGTCGGTCATAATGGTCTTTTGAACTGAGAATGCTGCTACCGATCTGATAATGCCCGATCATCCGGTCTGGAGTGGTCAGTTACCGATCATAAGTGCTCGGCCCCTTACTGTTGGCTTTTAGTGGTCGGGTCGGCATTAATGATCTTGACCAGGAAGGGAGTTACCCCTTTACCCCTGCCGTGCTGCTTAAATACCATAGTGCTTGAAAATACCATCAACATAGTTATTTTAATTGTAATCAAATTACAAAACAACTCCTCTAACCCTAATTGCCTATAATGGGTGTGAACCCTCCTTATTTTTTTCTGTTTTCTTTAATTAATTAAATACCAATATCAAATATTATGTATTTATTTTGAAATCAAATTTTAAAATTATTTAATCAAAGAATTAAATTAATTAATTAATTTAATTTAAACTCTTTAAATTAAATATATGATTATATCATAACAGAATGCATTAAAACTTTATATTAAATTATTTAATATATAGTTTCTCGACTGTGATTTAAATAAATTACTAATCTCATTAATAATTTGTCATAACCTATAGTTATGTTTGTGAGATCATAATTGGACTATCCAACTATCTTATGGCTCCCTATAGTATATCAAAGTAGAACGATGACCAAATAAACATATAGCTTCGAGCTCCAATAATTACGAGATATTGATTAAAACTCTTTAATCATATATTCTTAATTATTAACTTCAGGTTATTCCATAAAAACCTGAAGTTAAACTCTAGTTACTATAGATATATTTTATACCGAAACTTATGGCGTCCACCGATATAATCATTGGATATAAATTGATATCCACGAGTATCTCATAATTAGAGCGTGACACAATGTCCATTATACCCCTCTAATTATTTTTGTACAATAAGTACTATTGATTCTCTAATGAACAATTTATTCATAATTGTTATGAATTTTATCTTTCTATTCGTAATAGAAATATTCGAGTGCTCTAAAGTATCGAATCAACCTTTAAGGAAGATACTTATCTACTTCTCGTAAGAAAGAGTGGACTCAATATCTCTGTAAAATGTCCTCAGCTGCACATCAAATCATGTCCCCAAAGTACGTAGTTATTGATCGGGATTGTCACATCGACCTCACCTTTGTAAATCAAATAACATAACATATCATGCAGGAGTTCGTAGTACATTCATGATTCATATCAATTCATAGATGATCATCTATTAGACTGATATGAATTTCTGTATTTAACGTATATTAAAAGAAAATCATTTTTATCTAGGTCTAGTTTTATATGATCACATTATAAGATGTCTTCATTCCCATGTCACCACATAAACGATCATGGATCAAGGTCGTCAGACAATTATGGAATGGATCATACCTATAGATAAACCACAAAAGTGCTTGTCTTTATTTGCTTTTTACGGACTATTTTATATTACTAATTTCAGACTTAAATCTTCTTGTGTATAACACTTATACGCTAAGTCTAAAAGTACATTAGTAACCAAAGACATACATGATAATTTATAATATGCGAATTTAAAACAAACACTTTGATAATTTCATCGTTTATTAATTAAAATAAATTTCGTTTACATATTTTATTTTGCTCTATGGCATACATTCCACCAAAAATGCACGGACCCCATGATCACAAAACATCTTCTAAAAAATAACTCAAAAGGAAATGATTATCGTAAGTATCATAATTCCTATAATCATACAACTAGTTCTTATTCGGGGTTTAAAAATATTAGCGGGATAAGATCAATAAAAGAATATTGCAGTTTCCAGAGAAGAATGAAATATGTTAATTGATGAAGATATTTTTCCTCTATTGATGTCTATCAATACTACATAATTGACTTGTGTGATTTATTAAACGCAAAAAGAAGGCAAAAGGAAAAAACCTTGAAGGTTCGTCCAAAGAAGAATTTTTTGCAAAGTTTGGGTTTCAAAAAATAATTGGTGCAGAAAAATGAAGAAAGGGGCAATCTGAAATGAGAAGCAAAAAATTAACTTGCCTCCATGATTCCAAACTTATCAAAGACCTCATTTTCCTTCTGTTGTTTCTTTCCAGAGGGAGCAACCAAGATTTTTGGTTCCTCTAATTTGGCGAAAAAACTACTGAGGTCTAGAATCTATGGATAGTTCAAATGATAGTAAGTTGGAATCAGACTAGTTTATGGTAGGAAATTTCATGGTTGGAGGAATTCTCAGTCCATTTGGTTGTGCCATAAGAAATTTAACTATGTCGTCCTCAAGGGGTGTAGCTTGGTGGCATAAAATTTAGAATTTGATTGCTCAAGTCCTAGATTCAAATTCAGTGGGTGCATTTCTTATAAGAGACTGTGACAACTTAGGGTTTCACTTGCTCCGCTTAAGCTCGGATCAGATGATTTGACGGTGGGATTTTCAATATTTTCAAAAAAAATTAACTCTGCCATTAAACTTTCAGGAGGAAGGTGAAGAAACAACACATGAATAGAGGCAACACAGACAAGTGCATCTCACCCTCTCTTGGATGAAAGGAATACAAAAATTTTTATTATGTAATGAATATTCAGGCCGCTGAATTTGGAGATCTCAAATATGGAAATTTCTTTCCATTTATTTTCTTCTTATTATTTATTTTATTGTGTGTGGCATCCATTTATATGGCTATGTTCTTGTTTTTTTAATCTTATTTCTTTTTCTTAATCTTTTGTAAAAGTTTGACATGATAATCACTTTTATGGTTGTACGGGCCAAATTTGGGCCCAATGGTAAAATCATATATTCACTTCAAACCCAATACCAAACAAAAGCCTAAAGACATTGACCCGACCCATAAAATTTTACATTATTAAACTAAAGACAAAACCAACAGCTTAATGACGAACTACTTTTCCAAACATATCATCATCACATCCAGATTATTTTCCTCTCACCGAAAGTAGAGACATTAGCATGTTATCGGCCCCTCTTTGCTAATTATAGCTAAAAAGCCAGCCCAAAAGGTGATACCATTTTTCCTATAAATAGCAACATAATTCAAAACATAGTGGCAGGAAAATCATAGTTCTCCAATTCAGGCTTCACTTTTTCTTACAAACTTCTGCTCTCTGACACAAGCTCTCAGAGCATCCCGTTCTTTTAAACACTTATCACCGCATGCACGGCCACCTAAAGAAAGATAAGGTAATAACAAGCCTTGCTTTCACATTTTACTCATTTACAGCTCATTTCATACTACTGACTTGGGCGTCGGAGTGTCACCGGCACCCACCACACCGGTGGGTAGTATACTCACGTTCACTCTACTTTGTTTTGCAGGATCGCTAGTGGCCCCAACCTATAAATTCTCGATTGTGGACCTTGGCCGAAATCCAGCATCCACAATTTGGCGCCCACCATGGGGCCCTAGCGATTCATAGCAAGAAAAGATCTCTCAGTCTACAATTCCGAAAACACTGTCACTCATGGCTTCAAACAGCGAGCAGATGCCAGATCCAATTGCAGCCCAAATAACTATGCTGCAAGAACGATTACAAACTTTAGAGGAGAAGAACCTGACCATGCGAAGCTCCAATATAAACCTTCAGAAGCAGTTGGAACTAATTTCTTCCACCTCTCAACAACGTAATTCTCCCGACAATCCCAACAATGATATAGCTTCATCCAATCTTTTGGAGACAGTCAATGATGTGGCGAATGATGATATTTCCCCAGGCGACCATCCAAGAAATCATACAAGTGTGCCAATTTCTCCAGCCGACCAGGCTCAGCAAGTCGCTTCCAACATGTGCGAAGAAATGTTAGAGTTCAAAGAAGCAATCTTGTCCAGCCTGCTAGGCGTCAAACTACCATTAAGGAAAAGTAGAGCTGAGACAATCTCTGACACACCATTTATTGAGTCAATCACTTCCGTAGAATTACCAAGGAAGTTCAGTCCTCTAGATATGAAAATGTATGACGGGTCGGCTGATCCAGACGACCACATCATCCATTACAAGTATAAGATGATGGCAACAGGCCTAACCCCTCGATAGTGGGAAGCTGGAATGTGCAGAGGATTTGGAGAAACATTGGCGGGTCCAACTTAACTTGGTTCATCAATCTCCCATACAGGTTTATTGGGTCATACCAACAGTTGGCAGATAAATTTATAGAGCATTTCGTAAGTTCTTGTAAGATTGAGAAGACTTCAGACGACCTTTACGCTGTCCAACAAGGTGGGGAGAATCTTTACGAAGCTATGTGGCTCGCTTCAATAAAGAAATGATAACTATCCCTGACCTCCATCAACCTGCTACAGTAGAAGCATTTAGAAATGGTTTGCTTCTAGAAAGTGGACTTTACAAGAAACTCACTAAATTTCGATGCTACACGATGGATCAAGCAATGGCTCGAGCTCAAATTGAAATAAGGTGGGAGGAAGACAAGAGGAACAAAAGAAAGGATAATTCTTCTAATTTGCTATGCAATAGTACTTAAGATACTATTAAACGGCACAAATAATTTCCCAACAGAACACCACGACCAACAGACAGAAAGAACCATCAAAAGATGCATCGACATTTCAACCGAGACTTCAAGCGTCAACCATTGCCGTTCAGGCTACAAGACAAATCCGTGAACGAGGAAAGACTCCAAGACTATAATTTCACTGTTTCCCCAGGAGAACTGGTTTCGGTCCTCAAGAAGATGGGGAGCGAAGTAAGATAGCCCCCACACTCCAGAGATTATTCAGCCAAGAAAGATACCAGCAAATGGTTGAATTTCATCGGGATTATGGGCATACGACAGCAGATTGCGTGGCTCAGAGATTTGAAGTATTAGAATTTCTGAATAAAGGACACTTGAAGGATTTACTTTCAGAGAAGGGTAAAGCTACAATGGCCCGGAGAAACGAGAAAGAAGATGGCCGCACACCACCATCACCAATCAACAATACTATAAGTTTTATTTCTGGTGGTTCCGAAGTCAGCGGTGTCTCATATTCAGCCGCGAAACGACATGCCAGAGAACCAACAATGGGTCTTTTCCATTCGACTATGTCAATAGAGGGGATGTGTACAAACTTAACAATTGAATTTTCAGACGACAACATATTTATAACAAATATTTTTGAAGTCGGAGCCTAGTCCCGTCTTCACTTCCTTCATGTCTGCCTTATCCATAGGGCAGTCACACTTCTGGTGACCCCGTTTGTCACAGTTTAAGCAGACAACTTGGGATATGTCTTTTAAGAAGCTTCGGTTGTGCATAACGGATTGAGCACTAAAGTTATCATCACAATGAGTCTTCCTAAGCTCATGCTCTACTATTCGCTCAACTCCGGGCTCATGCTCGAGAGGTTCTACTCCCAATTTGAAAATTAAAGTCGTTAAAGACATTTTCCCCAGGATTATGTCCTTTAACGCTAATCTTTCAGAAATCTTGATTGATATAGTCCAACTATCCAATCAACGATTTCAGGTACAATTAAATAAATAATTACTATAGTCTAACTATATAATCAACTACAATTAATTGGTTATATTCAAATGTATTGATTACTATAATTCAATTATATAACCAACTACAAATGAAGTAGTTTGAATACAGTCCAACTGTTTAATTAAAACAACAATTGAATATTAGTCCAACTAATATATTTTATAATTAATGACGAAAAATTAAATGAGCGCGTATTGATTAGTATCTAAATGAAATTGCAAATTTAATACTTGCCTCCCACTATTTTTCGGCGAGCCTCTAACCCTCTGTGGAGTACTCGGGAAACCTAGTTTCCTAGTGGGCTAGGATCCCGTTAAATAACACATAATCTTGACTTTGGCCAACAAATTGTATGAAACTTAACTAGGTAGATCTCTAAGATCAATTGGATCTCATCCAATTCCTAGATCCAGTAGGTGGACCTCCAAGTCCGAAACATATATACAATATATATGCCAATATATTTTCCTAACCTTTTCCTCTGAATCAACTAAGCCTTGGCTTTGGCACAACAAGCTTAATGATTCCAGTTAAGCAGGACTCATTGACTTTGGAAAGCTTCGTAATCGATGTCGATGGACAAGAAGTGATCTTGACTTTGGCCAACAAATCACAACTTGGACAAGACATGCGATATGGAACAAAGCCTTTATGATTCAAACACATCCGCGATGGACAAAGGTCTTGACTTTGGCCAACAAACCAGCGCCAATCTTGGATCTTGAGAATGAATCACTCAATGGAAGGAAAACACTTAATATTTGTTGAGGGTTTTTCGCGTAAATTGGCAACCAATTTATTATCTTTAATTAGGTCTCATCATACACCCTTAAGCATGCATTCTAAAAGCATAATAAGGCGCGATAAAATAATAATGATATGAGGATGGATATATAAAACTATTTGTTCCTAGAACAAATCTCTCAATTTCCTCTCTCCCGCTAGCATTATTCTTACTTCTACCCAATTACATAATACTTCTAAAGAAACCTCATTTACATTGAGGGGAATTGGTGAGAAGAGAAATACAATGAAATAAGGAGATAATAGGCTGGACACGCAGGTCCAATTTAATAAATTCTAAATTTATTACAATAATTTCTAAAATTGTCCTCACCCTTCTAATATCCATCTGATATACATTATTCATACATACATCCAAGTATTCACACAAATCATGTTATTCAATCAATCTAATTCAATTAATTAATCTTTGATTAATGACCATCCAATGTTCAAACAACGATTTGATTTGCGCGAGTCAAACTCGTTTAAGAATAAATACTCAAAGTAAGTATTCTTGAATTATATTGAACTACAATTTTAAATCCAATTTAAATTGTATCCAATAATAATTCATATTTAATTCCAAATTAAATAATTACACTTATTTATGTGCCTTAAAGACTTGGATTCAAAATCCAATCTTAATGGGTCTCAAATGCCTAATTAGTATCCAATACTATTTAATTAAAATACAATGGGCTTTTAATTAATTCTTTAGGCTTGAGCTTTCGGCCAAAATGGATCTAACCCATAATGCATAGGCCCATTAGGAATCACCATATGCCATAGAATCAATTTTGGCCCATTAGGCCAAATTAAATTATAAAGGTCCAATAGTCATATTTTGGACTTTATGGAAATGGGTTAGGCCCAAATATAATCCAAAACTAAAATTTGGCCCAACCAAGTCCATTAGCCCAAATACAACATTTAAATTAATACAACATTCCAAATTATATATTAATTCAATTAAAGTGCAATCACCATAATTAATTATTAACCTAATGTTCCAAAACATTAATTTAATCTAATTAATCATGCCTAATTCCCACATTCATGTCCAACACAAAATTGGGGCAAAATCAATTCTATAACATGCTTCACATCTCACTGCAATACATGAAATTAACATCCAATTTTGATTTCAATCTAATTAAATCAACAATTAACATTCAATTTCATGTGAATCAACATATCCAATTGTTTAATTCAAAAAATTATCATGAGCAATTCCTAGAGTATTCGGCCAAGGTATAGATTTTGGAAAAATAATCTAATCCATTTTTCACAAAATCAATCATGCATAACTCCAAGTCATCATCATCCAACCATGTCCAAACAACCAATTAGGCATTTACAAGCTCCAAGCAAAAATCCCTAAATAAAGTCTAAAACCCTAGAAATTAAATCAAGCTTAGATCTCGCTCTGATACCATTGTAAGTGTCCTAGACATGCCACGGGATCTCTAAGCGTGATTCGTGTGTGAATAAAAATAAAAAATAAGTTGCGGAGCACTTACATTGATCGGTTGAGTTCAAAACTTTCATGGATGTTGAAGCTTCCAAGCTCTTGTGTGAGTATCTCTATCACCTTCATTTGACTCTCATATGTGCTAGCAAGAACAAATGGAATAAATTTTATCTTCCAAGGAGAAACAAATTTATCCGAGAGAGAGAGGACTAATCGCCCAATTTGAAACAAGCCATTCGGCCAGGCTGAATCAGAGGCAATCGGCCAATTTGTTTTTTATTCTTCAAAAGAAATAATAAACAGAGGCCAATTTGATTTTATTCTTCAAAATAAATGAATCAGAAGCCATTTTAAATTGTATTTAATGGCCAACAGCTTTCTATTTCTCCAAGAAAAGCAAAACTCTCTTTTCAATCAAAAAGTAAATATATGGCCCATGGCCTCTCGGCCAAAATGAGATTTTAAAAGCCAAATGGCCTCTCGGCCAGAAGAAGAAATAAAAGGGCAGAGGCCATTCGGCCAATGAGGGAGCAGTGGCCATTCGGCCAAGCAGGGAGAGAAAGAGCATATATTCGTTTTCTAAAAAACAACCACGCTCATTTGGACTTCCAAAGCCCTTTTTATTTAAGTTGGTGGTTGTGTGTATTTAAGTCCTCCAATTACTATTCCAACCACTTCCATCACAAAATGATTAGTTGATGTAAGTTGGTGGGTCTCACACTTAAATTCAAAATCCAAGTTGGGTGAGACTACACACTTCGGGCTCGGGTCGTTTATTCCGAATAAACGAATTTTCCGTCGCGACATAATTAAATCTAATTTAATTAAATAATTATGTCTCGCAAAATTATTATTAAGTCGCTTACGAATTAATTCCAAATTAATTTGTTCGCTAAAATTAAAATCCAATTTAATTTTCTGTTGAAATCTGATTCAATTAATATATCTAATATATTATTTTAGCCCAATTAAATAAATTAAATAGCAAAATCTAATTTCACCATTAAATTTACTTTGCCGATTAATTCCAAATTAATCACGTTCTCTCCTCTCGACGAATTTAATCTCAGATAAATTCTCGACGCAATTAATCCCAGATTAATTCTTTCCCTGATAATTAATCCCAGATTAATTCTTTCCCTGATAATTAATCCCAGATTAATTCTTGCCGTAATTAATCCCAGATTAATTTTCTCTCTATTAATTAATCCCAGATTAATATTCTCTCTCTTAATTAATCCCAGATTAATTTTGTTCGAGTCAAACATCATCGGTGAATCTTTGGGATGCGACCCAAGAGATCCCTGGATATGTTGGCAGTAAATACGGTCATCGGACTATCCGAACACATGCATACCCGGTACCACGCACTAACTGATTTACAAGACATGGTTGGCTTCTAGCAAAGCACTGTGTCTACCCAATTCTCCAGAAATATTATTCTATGGAATACAAGATCTTTGTCAGGCATAATATACGTAGTATTGCGTATTACGATCCAGTATCGGATGTCACATGCAAGTCCTGGGGCTGGAGTTGTGTCTGCCCCGTACGAAGCATATATCGGATCACAAGCAACTAGTCTCTTTATGATCGGAAAGTCATGACCTAGTCATACTTCCCGATGGCTATAGCACTTAGAGTACTAGTTCTGTATCTCTGCGTGATCATCATATCCATATGACTGAAGTGATACTTACATCTTGACATCACACCCAATACACTACGATTCTCAGTATACCTAGAAGAGGCGTACACAGAACCTGTTAAAGCCCCGGACGACTAAAACCAAAGTATATTGATTGTCGCAAGTATTAGCGATGCAAGTCTCAGGTTAAGACCCAATACACCTACCTTGATTCGGATTCCCATAGACACATAGTCATACTACCAATGAGATTCTGAGGGGTCTATCCAGAGCGAAGCTGTTTCCGTACCATCGGTAAACAAAACCTCATATTACACTTGCATGAATATCCACTACCCAAATATATGAGAACTATGACGTTACGCTTCCATAACACGCACAAGTGTAATACTAGTCTATTTTGCATTATCGATGTCCAGTCTCGATAATACTACGACTATGGATATTTAATGATTAAACCTTTGTGGATTAATATTGTCTCATATCTTATTAATCCGGAACTAATCATAAGGACTTTTATCATTTATATATCCAGGTAATCCAATTACAAATGATAAAAGAGCAATTTCATTTGTCACATAGTTAATTTGTACAACAACACTATGTTCTGTACAAATAGTGATGCTATGGGTCATAATTGTCCAACACATAGGAAGAGAAGTACCCATAGAATGAGATTCGTAGTCGTCGCCGATGCTGTACCTACAGGAGAGCAGTGGGGTGAAGATGAGGGCAGACAGACTCCATAGTCTTCTAATAACAGTCTGCATTTTGCAAAGAGTGATATGGAACGGTACCCCAATGAAGGACATGAAGTCCCCAGTTACAGAAGGTATCACACTTGGAATGGAAGATGGGCGAGAGGGAGACCGCAGTCGAGAGTGTAGGAAACGACTTTCCTTAGCGCGGTGGAAGTGGCTTGTATGGGCACCGGCTCCGGTATGGATCTTTAAAATTTTCTTTGCCTTCTTCCTTTGTTGTAGTAGCCGAAATCAATCCTTTAATGTCCAATGCTTGGATCAACCACTCGATCTTCCGAACTATGACTCAAAATCAACAAACTGAAGTGTGTGTTTCACTCACAAAGATTAAACTCTAAACAATTTAGAGAATAAAGATGTCAAAATGGTGTTTGGATTTTGGAATTTCAAACACTCTCACAACACTTGTGAATGCTTGAATAACTTCTCACTTTTCTATCCTTTGCACTTGTATGAATGAATGCAAAAATGTTAACCTTATAAGTGAGAGAAATTGTAGAGATTATATTCTCTTACACAAGCCAACTAACCTTATCATTAAACATCTAATGCTTTCTTACAATGTCCAATACAAAAATGTGAATGCCATACTAAAGCATAAGAAATTATAAGTTAAATACAAGGACTTTGTCATTAAGCATCCTGACCGGCGTAATCACACGTATCGTTCAAGTAGTATAAAAATATCGATCCCACATGGACTTAATTCATATTGTTGTTATTAATTATTGATACTATTTATTTACAGGTATCTAATTATAGGGAGAAGGGAATGATTACTTTTGGTTGGTTGAATGTGGATTTGCTGAACAAATAAATAAATAAAACATAACAGAAAATACTAAGGAAAATAACAAAAGACACAAATATCTAGGGTCGTGACTCTACACAATATTATTCTAATGATGAATTGGTTATCTTATATATGTGTAATAAATCAGTTTGCTAACCTGGAACACGAAGATATGCAAAAGTCATTGTCGATGGTCAGATGCAAACACCCAAATAACCCAATTAATCATATGTCTATGTTAATCAAGTTACCCGAATTCATTAAGTTCAAGTTCCACTAGTGGCTACCCCCGCCCGATAGGTATATGTCTATCATGTAAGGAAATCTATTAAAGGGCTATCCTCAAGGAAGATCGTGGTTTATTGAATCTAAGGCTGAAACCTAAAATCCATTCGCCAAGTTCATTTTAAGTTTACCACATCAATCTTATTGGTGATCAAACAACAAGAAGCATTATGCTTAAGATTCAATAAACAAACTAAAGAATTACCCATAATATAATTAAATCAATTATTAAGCTTGTGAATATTGTGTTTCATTACTTTCTTAGAATAAAAATAAAATGTTGGGGTTAGGGGATCCACCTTTACTATTTCTAATTTAGAAATCTCCCTTATTATAATATAGAAATTATCAGTGATATTACCAACCAACCATATAGGCGTTATCCTGATTAAGTCAGATTTTCAATTAAGTCCAACCGACCATAAAGGCGGTGTTATCATTTATCCATAAACCAACCATATAGGCGATAATTATCTGTCATCTAAAGACCGACCATATAGCCGGTGTCACATTATGTCAAATAAATAAAAACCAGCCATTAATTAGTTTAAATTATAATTTCCATATTATAATTAAGGGAGATTGATCTAAACTAAAATAATAAAAGCTTCACCATTCCCCCAGCGGAAATTTAACTACTAAACATAAAAGAAAAGGAAAAATAAAATAAAATAAACTATTACCATTACTGAAAATAAAAATACATAATTAAAATACTGAAAATAAATACAAACAAGATGCAATCCTTAAATTCTTACAAAAACCTAAGGAAAACATGAGAATTACAAATCAAATGGCTTGGTATTTATAGGCAAAGAAAAAGGCTTCCACCAATTTCTCCACCAAACACTCCACCAAACATGCCATAAAACACTCCACCAAATAGTCCACCAAACATGGGTTTGGTGGAAGTTTGACAATTTTTATTTTTTTATAATGACTTTAGTAATTAAACATAACACAATTTCGGATATTTCATCAATTTCGGTAATGAAAACTTCAGAATTCGAAATTCCTACGACGTCAAAGTTGTAGATCTTTGAATCTTCTTTAATCTGGAACTTGAATCACCTTAATCCGATATCAGAGTAAAAAGTTATGGTCAAAATATGAAAATTACGCAAAGTTGAAATTTCCGAAATTGTTCTTCGTTAGAACGCCATTTCATGTTTCCAACCTCCAAAATCCATATGTCAAGTTCAGTTTTTGCCATTATTTGTTCCATATTTCGTCCTGAATGATTCCATTGAGTCTCGATTTTATTTTATCTGTAAAATAAACTAAAACACATCAAAACGTTCATAAAACTCGAGAAACTATACAAAATATTAAGTAAAATGGGCGGGAAATAGTGATATATTTTCCGCTATCACACCCCCAAACCTAACATTTTGCTAGTCATTGAGCAAAAAAACAAAACAAAATAAAATAAACAACTGAGACTAAATTAAACTAAGCCACTTTCGTAGGGATCACGGTTGCATTTAGCGTATGGAACAAGCCTTTAAACCCATAGATGTCCCTAGTGGACGAGTTGTAGTCTCGTGAGGGCTTACAGTAACGATACCCAAAAACGTCAATCTAAAACTAATGCGCACAAAAGCAAAAAGATAATAAAACTAATGCACATAAAAGCAAAGAGACAATAGAAAAGAGAATAAAAAAGTTAGTGACTAAACAAGTGAAACTCCTTATCCAAGTTAATAGTTGTTTTCTTTCTTTCTAAATTACTAAATAAGTAAATTCTCCGATTATTTTTACCATTCTCCATACACACAACTAACAAGGTATTAATCAAGTCATTGTGCCCACAATATTCATCAGTGTAGCTGAAAAGAGAGCAATATTTTTGTCCTAAAGTTAATAAAAAATCACACCTTTTTTAGCAATGAATTTTTTTTTGATTTTTTTTTGATTTTTTTTTCTTAAAATAAAGAAAGAAACATCTTCAATCCATGTAACGAGCTTTGGGCCAGTGACTCTCAAACAGTTGGCTTTAGGGCACTAGGTGTTAAGACACCCCTACGAACTTAATTACTCGGATTTCAGATGTTTCTTTTAATTTTTATAACATCTTTGATCCATGTAGTGAGTTTTGGGCCAGTGACTCCCAAGCCAGTTGGCTTTAGGGCACTGGGTGTTAAGACACCCCTAAGGACTTAATGACTCGGATCTCATACTTTTTTTTTTATTTTATACACACTTTTTTCTTTTTTTTATTCCATTGCTTTTTAGATGCTTTCTCTAATTAAACTAGAGCACTAAATATTATAACTTTTCAAATACATCTCATGGCTGTATGTTACCATGCATGTTGATAATACCTGTCAACTCAGCATATGCAAATTCATTTTAGTAAGTTTTATGGAGAATTCACAAATTAAATAATTCAAAATGAAATAAACAAAAATTAACTTGTTACGAAATAGGTTGAGACACGTCTCAGGAGTGGAAATTCCTTACACAGCTATCTCAAATCAATTTCACCTGATTAATCAAATTAAAAACACAAAAACAAAATATATATATTTTTTAATTTTTATAAAAAAATTTAATTTTTTTTTGAATTTTTTTTACTAAAAATCAAATAAAAACAACATAAAAAAATAAGATACTTGTCAATTATTCCCCTCCCTCAAGCCTAAATGAGACATCCAATGTCTTAAAAAGTAGAAGATGAGTTTAAAAGACAGTACCTAATTAGCTGAAATTCTAAATCTAAAATGAGAATTAAAGGTTAAGATCCAGATTTATCCGACGCTTCTTTCCACGATCATTATCAGACCAATTTAACTTGGAAATGATAGGGTCAATTTGTGGTTCAAAGGCTAAGATTTGTTCAATTAAATCATTGGTAGTTCTGGCAGTGAAGAGAAATTCTTTTACAGGTTTTGACACAAACCCATTTCTCCGGGCATCATCAAGAAACACACAAAGAAAATCATAAAATCCATCAGCGTTAAACAGTCCAATCGATTTTTGGTATATGTTCAAGTTCGCCCAAGATAACACTATAAAAATTTCTTCCAATGTGCCCAAGCCACCTGGTAAAGAAATAAAAGCATCAGCACAGTTAATCATTTCCATCAGTGGCTCAGACATACCTGGCACAATAAGTTCCTCTCTGTTTGATGGTCCTATAAGATTTGCCTCTGCCAAAGGTTTTGGGATGATACCCAAGACTTGACTGCCTCCTTCCTGAATAGCCCTTGAAACGATCCCCATTAGTCCAAGATTGTCACCGCCATATACTAGGTGCATGTTCCTTTCAGCTATGACTCGACCCAATTCATGTGATGCCGCTACGAATTCTAGTTTAGAACCAGCACTAGTACCGCAAAACACAAAAATATTTACAACTCGTCTTCTTGAAGTAGCTTCTATTTTTTATGTATTTTTTTTTCAAATCTGGATGCCTTCAAAAGTGCAATGATGAGTTGAATTTATAGAACCTGAAAAATGGTGAGTAATAATAGCACTAGTATCTTCCAAAGGAATATTATTAGTTAATCAATAAATCGTGAAAGGTCAAAAAGTCTAGATCATGTCGGGGGAAATAAAGATAATTACAACAGAAAAGCAAATCAAAGTAATTATTAAGGCAAAAAAATTGTGTACGCAATACGCCACTCGTTTGGTATAAATTCATCAGGATGCGTCTCAAGAATTCATTCCTTACTCAACCATCACTAATGAATTAGCTCTCATTTTTGTGATTGCCAAACACCATTCCTTCTATCTTGCTTTGCCTTAAATGCTCCGTTTGTACTTTTCCCTGAAAATATCTCACAAAATTAAAAACTCTACAACATGTATACACAAAATATGAAAACATAAATTACAACAAATTGCATGGGTTGCCTCCCTGCTATCGTTAAATTTTTCGTCTTCAGCCAGACATGACTAAAATCCATTTGTCAAGAAGGTTTCAGCGTGATTTTGGATGTCCGATTAAAGACAATCCCATTAGCGTTGCTTTTGAAGGGTCTCTTCCAACGGTAAAGTGGCAAAAAGAATTTTGTCTCATTCAGTGTACATGCCACCTTTTTATCTTTGTCGCTCCAGTAGTTCTTGAAAAGAAAGAAAGAAAATCAGGAGGTGTTGTATGGTGTTTGACTTTGAATGGAAGTTCCATTTTGTCAAGCTTCTGGGTGATATCTTTGATCAGTACTCCCCAAAACAGTGATGTTTCTCCTGAATGCCTAAGATCTTCAATTTGGTCAGACAGTTGCTCCTCCATTTGCTCTGCTTCTTGCTCCACATTTTCTTCACATATGTATTTTAGGATTTCCGCATTCAATTCTTCATCTGTCATCTGTGAAATGCATGCTCCATAAGTATCAACCTGAGGATGTAAAGAGATGTCAGCTTTTAGGTCTTCATCCTCTGAAGTTGATGTGACTGGCTCATGTAGATCTTCTTCAAACATTAGTGCAATAGAAGCTCCAAGATCTTCATTTTGAGGATACAGAATTTCATCATCAATTTTTGTTGGCACAAACAGCTCTACTTCTTTATCCTCATCAGAGACTTTGCTGGTTTGGGCTCCTGAACTGATACCTTTGGTTCTTGATACTGCTCAGCCTCTTCCTCTGTTAAGGTGTCATTGTGAAACTCTGGGTACTCGAAGGCTTCATCAGTTTCATATGAAAATATTTCGTGAGGTATGTAGCTCTGGTTTTCTGTTAATTGTCTCGTTTGATCTGTCAGTCTCTGAATGGATGCTGATTGTCTCTGAATACTTTCGAATTGATTCTGGAATGTTTCAAGCATTGTATCCAACTTTTCGTCTTGTTTCTTGAACCAATCTTTGAGCATGCCAATCATCTGATCTTCCTCTGATGGTTCTGGTTCTTGATGAAGATCGTAGGTGGATGGTGGATAAGATGGAGAATAAGGTTCAGTGCAATATGCTGGTTCTTCGTACCTTGAAGGATTCTGATAATTCTGCCACCCTGAATTGTAATAATGATTAATGCTTGGGTGGTTACTAGGGGTGGGCAAAAAACCAACCGAACCAAATCAGACCGAATTTACGATTTTTTTTCTAACGGTTCGGTTTGCGGTTCGGATTGGATCACCCCAAACGGTTTATGGTTTGGTTCAGGAGCTAATCCGAACCGCACCTGTTAAACCGAACCGAACCGTTATAATTAAAAAAAATTATATATTTTTATAAAAAAAAATTATATTTTTCTTTTAATTTTATTCTATGTTTTCTTTTTATTAGTATGTTAATACTTTTATTCTTAAATTTTTTGTTAATATATTATTTGTTAATACTTTTATTCTTCAATTTATTTATTAATACTTTTATTCTTAAATTTTTTGTTTTATGGTAGCATCATTATTCTTGAAAGTAAGATGTTGGATTTTTCTCTTAATTAGAATGATGGTAGCATCATTATTCAAGGTAATTTTTAAAAATACAAGAATTAATTGTGCCTCATTTTTCAATCTTTTATGGAGTGCATTGTTCCCTGAAGTCACAGCTTACACCCTAGCACTTCATACTATTTGTTGGATAGACTAGTTTTTTTTGTTTTCCATTAAGTGGATGAAAATTTATTATAAATATAATAATCTGTAAACCGAACCAAACCAATCCGTAAATTGATGGTTTAAAAAATTTTCAATCCGAACCAAACCGTTATTTAATGGTTTGGTTTGAGAGGTAAAAAATCTGAACCATAAAATATGGTTTGGTTCGGTTTTTAGCAAAAACCGAACCAAACCGAACCGCGCCCACCCCTAATGGTTACCATCACATATCTCACATCTCCTTATTGCATTCTGAAATGGTTGAGCGTATGTGTTGAATGGTTCTGACATCCAGGATAATTAGGTTGGACAACATGCCTCAGAAAACCGATTGTTGCTCCCTGATTTGGGGTGTATATTCTTCTAGTAAAGCTCGTAATATTTCTATCTCCCAATAAAGATCCATGTCAACCACCTGAAAAATAAAAGAAGGAAATACAAATTACAGATAAAAAGAAAATTAGATACAAGTAAATTAGATAGCTTCAAAATTAATAACTCAAGAAAAATAAGTCCCCGGTAACGGCGCCAAAAACTTGACCGGCGTAATCACACGTGTATAATGCAAGCGCACGTATCGTTCAAGTAGTATAAAAATATCGATCCATAATGACTTAATTCCTATTATTGTTATTAATTATTGATACTATTTATTTACAGGTATCTAATTATATGGAGAATGGAATGATTACTTTTGGTTGGTTGAATGTGGATTTGCTAAACAAATAAATAAATAAAAACATAAAAGAAAATACTAAGGAAAATAACAAAAGACACAAATATCTAGGGTCGTGACTCTACACAATATTATTCTAATGATGAATTGATTATCTTATATATGTGTAATAAATCAGTTTGCTAACCTGGAACACGAAGATATGCAAAAGCCTCTATCGATGGTCAGATGCAAACACCCAAATAACACAATTAATCATATGTCTATGTTAATCAAGTTACCTGAATTCATTAATTTCAAGTTCCAATAGTGGCTACCCCCGCCAGACATGTATATGTCTATCCTGTAAGGAAATCTATTAAAGGGTTATCTATCCTCAAGGAAGATCGTGGTTTATTGAATCTAAGGCTGAAACCTAAAATCCCTTCGTCAAGTTCATTTTAAGTTTACCACATCAATCTTATTGGTGATCAAGCAACAAGAAGCATTACGCTTAAGATTCAATAAACAAACTAAAGAATTACCCATAATATAATTAAATCAATTATTAAGCTTATGAATATTGTGTTTCATCACTTCCCTAGAATAAAAATAAAATGATGGGGTTAGGGGATCCACCTATACTATTTCTAATTTAGAAATCTCCCTTATTATAATATAGAAATTATCAGTGATATTACCAACCGACCATATATGCGGTATCCTAATTAAGTAAGATTTTCAATGAAGTTCAACTGAAAATAAAGGCGGTGTAATCATTTATCCATAAACCAGCCATATAGGCGGTAATTATCTGTCATCTAAAGACCGACCATATAGGCGGTGTCACATTATGTCAAATAAATAAAAACCAGCCATTAATTAGTTTAAATTATAATTTCCATATTATAATTAATGGAGATTGATCTAAACTAAAATAATAAAAGCTTCACACTTCCCCTATCGGAAATTTAACTACTAAACATAAACGAAAAGGAAAAAAATAAACTATTACTGAAAATAAAAATACATAATTAAAATACTGAAAATAAATACAAACAAGATGCAATCCTCAAATTCCTTACAAAAACCTAAGGAAATCATGAGAATTACAAATGAAATGGCTTGGTATTTATAGGCAAAGAAAAAGGTTTCCACCAAACACTCCACAAAACACTCCACCAAACATGCCACAAAATACTTCACCAAACACTCCATCAAACATGGCACCAAACATGGGTTTGGTGGAAGTTTGACAATTTTTTTTTTTATAATGACTTTAGTAATTAAACATAACACAATTTTTTATATTTCATCAATTTCGGTCATGAAAACTTCAGAATTTGAAATTCCTACGAACGTCAATGTTGTAGATCTTTGAATCTTCTTTAATATAGAACTTGAATCACCTCGATCCAAAATCGGAGTAAAACGTTATGGCCAATATATGAAAATTACGCAAAGTTGAAATTTCCAAAATTGTACTTCGTTAGAATGCCATTTCAAGTTTCCAACCTCCAAAATCCATATGTCAAGTCAAATTTTTGCCATTAATTGTTCCATATTTCGTCTTGAATGATTCCATTGAGTCCCGATTTTATTTTATCTGCAAAATAAACTAAAACACATCAAAATGTTCATAAAACTCGAGAAACTATACAAAATATTAAGTAAAAGGGGCGGGAAATAGTGATATATTTTCCGCTATCACATCCAATGCTTTCTTTCAATGGAAAACACACAAATGTGGAGGCCATACCAAAGCATAAAAATAGATTAGCTAATGACAAAACTATAAGATGTATACATGCCACTTAATAGATATAATAAGTTGGAGAGCATGGCAAGCCATATGGCTTTGTCTCCAAGGTAAATAAAAATCACTATCTTAATAATGATTAAATTATCTTCAATTATGTTGTAGTAATTATCTCACAATTATTACTAAATTGATTATCTCATAATCAAAGAATTGTAGAAAACATTAAGTTAAACTAATTTAACATAGTTTTCATTTGCGACAATAAATATTATTAATCTCATTAATAATATATAAATATAATGTGAGCATATAATATTATTAATCTCATTAATCTCATTTGCGACATAGCCTGTCATGCAAGAGTTCATAGTACACTCGGGATTAAGATCGAATCCATATAAGACCATCTATTAGATAAAATAAAATGAAATTCTTCGGTTAACGGATATTAAAAGAAATTCGTATTTATCTGAGTCCGGTCCTATAAGATCTCATCATACAAGGTGCCTCCATTCCCATGTCACTACATGAACGATCTCGGATAAAGGTCGGCATACAAGTATATAATGGTCTGCATCTATAGATAAACCATAAACAAAATACCCTATTTGTTTTCTCTCTATGAACTATTTAGATTACTAACTCCAGACTTAAATCATCTTGTGTATCAAACATACATTAAGTCTGAAGATACAAGAGTAATCAAGGTAAACAAGACAATTGGACAATATGCGATATAAATCAAACAACTTTGATAATGAATAATGCATTTATTATTATTACAATAATCAATTCTGTTTACATTACATGAAGCTCTATGACATAAATCCCAACTATCCCAGTTGGACTAGAGCAAATGAGACATGTCATGTAATCATAAACCATTTAGGTGACCTTCAAACACTTTAGCCGATAAGGTCTTTGTAAACGGATCAGCTAGGTTGTCTGCAGATGGAATCTGCGTGACAGCGACATCTCCTCTCTGCACTATCTCTCTGATGAGGTGATATTTCCTCTCAATATGCTTAACCCTCTTGTGGCTTCTTGGTTCTTTGGAGTTCGCCACTGCATCACTATTATCGCAATAAAGTGTGAGTGGTTTATCCATATTTGGAACAACTTCCAGATCTGCTAAGAACTTACGGAGCCAGACTACTTCCTTAGCTGCTTCACAAGCTGCTACATATTCAGCCTTCATGGTGGAGTCAACAATACAAGATTTTTTAATGCTCCTCCATACTATAGCCCCACCACCTATCGTGAACACTGATCTAGATGTTGATTTCCTAGAATCGACATCCGTCTGAAAATCAGAGTCAGTATATCATCTCAGAATCATATCCTGACTTGTATTTACAAAAATATAATTTCTCGTTCTCCGAAGATACTTGAGAATATGTTTGACCGCTACCCAATTATCTAATCCTAGGTTGGATTGAAACCTACTGACTACTCCCACTGCAGAACAGATGTCTGGTCTCGTGCATAACATATCATACATAAAACTTCCAACTGCTGAAGCATATGGTATATGTCTCATCTCCTCAACTCATTGAGGTGTCTTAGGAGACTGTTCCTTAGACAAATGAATTCCATGCCTGAAAGGTAAATTACTTTCTTGGAATTCTGGATACCAAATTGCACAAGAATCTTTTCGATATAGGATGCTTGAGACATTACTAACAGTCATTTCTTGCTATCCTGAATGATATGGATCCCAAGTACATAACTTTCCTCTCCCAAATCTTTCATTTGGAATTGGTTAGCTAGCCAGATTTTCACGTCCAATAATATCTTTACATCATTCCCAATGAATAAAATATCATCAACGTATAACACAAGGAAAACCACCTTACCATCAATGATGTGCTCGTAGATACAAGGCTCATATAATACTTGATTGTAGTATCAAACCTTATGTTCCAAGATTTAGATGTTTGCTTAAGTCCATAAATAGACCTTTGCAACTTGCAAACTTTTTGCTTTTGACCTTGGGTAATGAACCCCTCTGGTTGTACCATATAGATACTCTCATCAAGATTATCATTCAAGAATGGAGTCTTGAAGTCCATTTGCCAAATCTTATAGTCATAATATGCGACAATGGAAAGAAGAATTCTGATGCATTCAACATGGTTACTGGCGAGAAAGTTTCTTCATAGTCAACTCCCTCCTTTTGGATATAACTCTTTGCCACTAGCCTAGCCTTGAAAGTCTGTACTTTCTCATCTATTCCTATTTTTATCTTGTATATCCACTTGCAACCTATGGGTTTTACTCCATCAGGTTGGTCTACAAGTTCCCAGACTGAGTTAGAGTACATAGACTCCATCTCGAGGTTCATGGCTTTGAGCTATTCCTCTTTATCAGTATCTTCCATTACACTACGATATGTTAATGAATCATCTATACCATCACAAGATGCAACAACTTGCACCTCACCATTTCCTAGATAGCGTTCAGGTTGTCTTACAACCCTCCCACTACGTCTAGGTGGTATGATATCATGATAAACTTGCATCTGACTTTCAGATGTAGAAGTTGTTATGTATTTGTCAATATTTGACAATAGTGTACTGGTCTTACCAGCAAGTAACTCCTCACACACTTTACTTCGAGATTTGAACTCTCTCATATAGTCATCCTCAAGAAATGTAGCATTTTTCAACACAAATACTTTATTATCTTCTGGACTATAAAAGAATCCACCCCTAGTTTCCTTAGGATAGCCTACAAATAGGCACACCTGTGAACGTGGTTCCAACTTAGTAGTCTTGTTCTTTAGCACATGTGATGGACACCCCCATATGCAGAAATGTCGTAAACTAGCTTTACGACCATTCCATAACTATAAGAGAGTCTTATGAATAGACTTAGAATGAACTATATCCAGGATATACATTTCTGTTTGAAATGCATACCACCAGAATGAACTAGGTAGAGTGCTATCACTAAACATTGATCTCATCATGTCTATTAGGGTCCGATTTCTCCTTTCTGCAACACCATTTTATTGTGGTGTTCCAGATGATGTGAGCTGTGAAACAATTTCATGCTCAACTAAGAATTTCTCGAAATCTCTATCAATGTATTCTCCTCCATGATCTGATCGTAGAAGTTTGATGCTTTTACTTAACTGGTTCTCAACCTCAGCTCGATACTCTTTGAATTTTTCGAATGTATCTGACTTGTGCTGCATTAGGTAAACATACCAATATCTGGAATAATCGTCAATAAAAGTGATGAAGTATTCATAACCACCTTGGGCTTTTACATTCATCTTTCTGCAAACATCCGAATGTATTAGCTCAAGTGTTTCTTTTGCTCTTATCTATTTTCCAGTAAAATATCTCTTAGTCATTTTGCCTTCTGGACATGATTCACATACAGGTAAAGTACCGAGTCTTAACTGATGTAAATCTTCGTTCTTAATTAGTCTATCTATCCGGTCAAGGTTAATGTAACCAAGTCTAAGGTGCCATAAATAGGTATCATCTTGAGAAATATTTTTCCGTTTAGTTTTTGATTTTTTCAATCTTAAACATTTCAATATTAAGCAGTGATTCATGCATTAACGACCTTAATACATATAGATTATTTTCGGAGTTTCCCGTGCATATATTTAATCCATTCTACTAATAATAACTGATTTATTATTAAATGAAATAGAAAAATCACATTCCATAAGTTTTGTTACATAAATCAAATTCATGTGAAAACCATGAATATATAACACACCATTCAAACATAAATAACTCTTATTAAAATTCAAATTTGAAACTCCTACTACTTTTGCTGAAACAGCATCCCCTGTCCCAACTCTCATGGTAAAGCTACCTTCAGCAAGGTCCATCAATGAGTCAAAGAGCTGCAAAGAACAACAAACATGGTTAGTGGCACCATAATCAACAATCCATATGGATTTATCATCCTCCACCAAAAGAGACTCAATGACAAGTAAATCGTATTTACATGTATTCTTCTTCTCTTTAAGCTCAGCAATGTATTTCAGACAATTCCTTTTCCAATGCACTTGTTGTTCACAATGGAAATATTTTCCTTTGGCATTAGTTCTTTTAGAGCTTTTGTTGTTTTTATTTTTCTTTGGTTTTGCCTTAGCCTTCCAATTGCCTTTCTTCTTCTTCTTTAGAGATTTAGAAGATTCGGCAACATTTGCCTCAGAATTGGACCTACGAGGACCCATCATGACGGACTCATAATTAGTGAGCTCATTTAGCAGTTCAGTCAATGTAAAAGTCAACTTATTCATATAACAGTTTCTTTTAAACTGCAGGAAACTCTTTGGAAGGGTTTCCATGATCATTGTCACCTGGCTTTGCACATTGATACATGCACCATGGGTTTCACCTATATTAAGATGAGACATCATCCTTAACATATGGTCTCGGACTTATGTGCCTTCTTTTATTTTAGCGGTCAATATATAGACTATTGCCTCATGTTGTTATCGGTCTGAAGGTTGCCCAAACATGTTCTGTAATGACTGCATAATCATTGATGATGTCGCCATAGGCTCATGCTATGCAGCAAAAACCTCAGACATGGATGCTATCGAATAGCTATAGGCTTTCTCATCAGCTTTAATCCAATTATTATAGGCATTACATGCAACTCTACCAGCATTTGGTGTTGGCTCAGGAGGATATTCCTCCATTAGAAAAATTTAAGGTCTTCACATACCAAAATATCATTCATGTCACTTTTCCATTTAGCATAGTTTTCCCCGTTAATTTTTCTTGTTGTTTGAGAATTGAGATAATTGCAGATGCCATGGATGAAAAATAATAAACGCGCATTCAACATTCACTCATCGTATAATAAAATTGTCAAATATTTAGGCATAAAATTAAACATGATGCATGATCAATGTATAATGAATTAGAAACCTAAAAGAATTACCATGCCACGGTTATCTATCATCCCATAACTAAGTGTCGCTGTATGGTAGGTCAAGTATTCGCATGATAGACAGAGACATTCTCAATCGATTAATATATCTGAAATAACTTTTATTCCTATATTAATCAACTACCGTTATTTTGATCAAGGAAGCTTTTATTAACAACTTAATCATTCCTTTGTGAGTATGACCCATTATTTCGGAACCCTTGGACTTAACTAGTGAAGTACCGCCGTAGGGTAGATCAAATCACCAGATGCATCTAGATTCCCTATCCTTTCGGAATCTAAACATGATATTGACCCAAAAAGGACACCATCTGTAGGGGGACGAAAGCAAAGCAGTCTCGAGGCGCCTATTGAATCTCACGTTTCTGGATAACAATGGAGATCGCGGCATATATTGTGGTATACCCCTCTCCCACTCACTATTTTGAAGTGTAAGTTTTCTATCTCACAGTATCTTATGAATCTTAGATTATGCTCGGGTAAAGTCATAACCTTATTAATACTATTTGATGATTTAGTGATCTAACCAATTTTAACTCTTAAAATTTTATTCACTAATCCCGAATAGTCTATACTAACCAATTAACTTAATTAAACTAATTTAATCAAGTTACTTTAGTGATCTAATTAATTTAACTCTTATAATATTAGTCCACTGATACGTTTTAAAATTTAGAATTCAACGAACGGACTAAATGTCATTAAACCATTTAATTGATAAAAGCACATTATTTATTCCAAAAGGTACGTGGTATTGTATCCCGAGTGCAGTCCATATTACCGTCCATTCGGAATCGGCTATGGAATTTACGTCCGGGTTTCCATCCAATTTACCAAAGATAATGATGTACTCAAAATGTCCTTTGTTTCTAAAAATTGAATTCGTAATTTTTAAACATTTAAACCAATTAATCTTATTAATCTGTTTGCATGCATTTCTTATTCTTATTTAACTTTTAAATTACATAAAATAATATTTTATGACTAGAATATCATGCATGTCTACATGTTATGGCATGTGAAAATTCAAGAGTAGGCACCCTAGGCTATATGACATGTTAATAAATAATTTAAAATTTTATATATATATATATACCCACAAACCAGTGAGCAAAAATTGCCAGGTCTGTGTCGCATCACGACGCAAGGTTACCTACGTCGCAACATGATCGAGGCAGTAGCCTCAGGTTGCTCTCATAGTGATCCACGTCGCGACGTGATAAGGGTTGCATCGCGATGCAACCATTTCCAACACCATTTCCAACACTCCCACTTTATCTAGTGCCATTCACGATGGTATCTAATACCCATCGATTCCACGTGTTTCTCAAACAACTTGGGAGTTAAGGCTTTAGTCAGTGGATCCGCCATATTTTCTTCAGTTTATACTTTACAAACTTTAATGGCACCGCCATTGAGAGAAAACACAAACCCAGATGTAGACTTTCTATCATCTGGATCAGATTGAAAATCTGAATCCGTGTAACCTCTCAACTGTAAGTCATTTTCTTCATAAATGAGAAACTTATCCTTTGTACCCTTAAGGTATTTCAGGATATGTTTCACAACCATCCAATGGTCCTGACCCGGATCAGACTGATAACGGCTGGTAACACTTATAGCCATGCTGATATCAGGTCTAGTACATAACATGGCAAACATTATGCTACCAACAGCGGAAGCATAAGGCTGGCTAAGCATTTTAGCCTTTTCATCATCTGTCTTAGGACACATTTTCTTTGACAGATGAATACCATGTTTGAAAGGCACATTGACTGTCTTACAGTCAACAAAGTTGTACCTTTCTAAGATCAAATCAATGTACTTGGACTGAGAGAGTCCTATCAACTTCCTCGCTCTATCTCTATAAAGCTTTATACCTAGTATATAAGAGGCCTCTCCCAAATCCTTCATGGAGAAATTCTAACTGAGATAGGCTTTGACAGATTGTAACATACCTATATCGTTTCCGATAATAAGTATATCATCAACATAAAGCACTAAGAAGACTACCATGCTCCCACTAACCCTTTTATAGACACAGGAATCCTCTTTGTTTTTTTTTTAGATGAAACCAGACGATCTGATCACATCGTCAAAATGAAGATTCCAACTACATGAAGCTTGTTTAAGTCCATAAATAGACTTTTTAAGCTTACATATCAGATTAGGATCTTTGGCGAATGCGAATCCCTCGGGTTGTTCCATATGGATATCTTCCTTAAGATTTCCATTCAGAAAAGCCGTTTTCACATCCATCTGCCAAATTTCATAATCATAGTGTGCGGCAATAGCTAATAAAATCCGGATTGACTTAAGCATGGCTACAAGAGAAAAGGTTTCCTCATAATCAATACATGATTTCTGAGTATATCATTTTGCTACCAGTCGGGCCTTAAAGGTTTCAACCTTTCCATCGGACCCCCGCTTTCTCTTGTAAACCCATTTACAACCGATATGAACAATTCCGTCGGGAAGCGGAACCAAGTCCCAGACTTGATTCTCATGCATTGAGGCAATATTGGATTTCATAGCTTCCAGCCATTTTTCCGCATCGATGTCTGTGACCTACGAGGTGTTTGTGTCAAAGGTATCTCATCTTCTTGAACTTCTGGTTCTATCGTTGATTCAATGTTACTTTGATTGATTTAATCTAAATCAATCATTCTATGATCTGCACTTTCTAGCACAAATTGTGTTTCTAAGAAAGTTGCATTTCGAGCAACGAACACATTTCGATTCTCGGGATCATAGAACTGATATCCCATGGAATTTTTAGGATATCCAATGAATCGATACTTATACCCTCTAGGTGCAAGTTTATCCCGCTGTGCAACTCTTACATAGGCAGGACAACCCCAAATCTTAACATACTTAAGACTCGGTTTCCTTCCAGTCCATAACTCATACGGAGTGGTCGGAACAACTTTCGATGGAACTTTGTTCAGAAGATGAGCAGCAGTGTCTAGAGCATGGCCCCACAAGTATATTGGTAGATCAGTAAAACTCATCATCGATCGAACCATATCTAATAAAGTTCGATTCCTCATTTCCGAAACACCATTGTGTTGAAAGGTTCCTGGAGGAGCATACTGAGCGAGAATCTCATTCTCTTTTAAATAACTCATGAACTCACTGCTCATGTACTCACCGCCTCGATCTGATCGAAGGCATTTCAAGAGTTTTCCGGTTTGTTTCTCTACTTCAAATCGGTATTCTTTGAACTTTTCAAAAGCTTCTGATTTGTGTTTCATAAGAAACACATAACCATATCGTGACAAATCATCGATAAAAGTTACAAAGTATTGAAACCCACCCATGGCAGCATGATTTATAGGACCACATACATCGGAATGCACAAGTTCCAATAAATCATTAGCTCGGTGTCCAACACCACTAAATGAAGATTTGGTCATTTTACCTTGAATACAATATTCACAAACTGGTAAAGGTTCTATGGTTAGATCATCTATCACACCATCCTTAACTAGTTTGGTTAGGCGTTTTATGCCTATATGACCTAATCTCATATGCCAAAGTTCTATGTTATTTATTTCATCTGATATTTTCCTTTTAGATTTCTCTATATTAAAGATATCACGACTTTTTGTAAGAATGTAATGTCCATCAACCATGAGACATGAAACAAGCAAAACATTCATATTATCATATAAATTCAAAAGACCATCTTAATATTTACATGAAATCCTTCACTGTCAAGTACAAGAAGTGACAAAATAACAGTTATTAAGACATTCATCCGAGAGTGTCAAACATAAAAATCCTACTGCTTCAACTTGTAGAGAATCTATATTCCCTACTCGCAGTTGGATCTCTCCCGGCTTTAGTCTTCTAGTTTCTCTCAGATCCTGCAACGAATTGAAGATATGAGAAGGACAAGCAGTGTCTAACACCCAAGTCGAACTAGAATCAAAAGCAAGTGTAATGTCAATAATAGGAATACAAATACTTGAGGGCTCTATTTTCAAAGAAGCTAAATACTTCAGACAGTTGCGTTTCCAGTGTCCAAGCATGTTACAGTAGAAACATTTTCCTTTTGCAACATCTGTCTTCACCTTCGGTTTAGAAACCCCTGCGGAAGCAACCTTTGGACCTTTACCTTTAACTTTCTTCTTCTTTTTATGTTTCTTCCCAGCCGGCTTTTGAGAAGCATGAGAAGGTCCAGAAGAAGAAACACCAGGGATCATGAATGCAGAACAATTCTTATTCATGTCATCTTGAGCTGTCAGCAACATATTGTGCAACTCAGAATAGGTGGGAAGCATCTTATGCATGTTAAAGTTAACGATAAGGTCATTGAAAGACTTAGGAAGAGATGCGAGAATCACACTATTCTCGAGGCGGTTATCGATAGGAATATCCATCCTTTCAAGCTCTTCGATATAGTCTATTAGCTTCATCACATGTGGGCTAACAGATTTTCCCTCTGGGAGGAAAGGATGAAAAAGCTCGACAGCCATCCTATACATCTCTACCTGTGGTCGATCACTGAATAGTTCCTTCATATGCATCAAGATGGATCCAGAATCAGGCATCGGCATATACTTCCTCTGTAGTTCCGGCACCATAGATCCCAAGATGTATGACCGGACTTTCCGATCATCATCCTTCCATCTTTTGAACGTCTCATGTTCCTCATCTGAAGCATCATCTGAAACCCTTACGGGTATTGGACGATCTAGAACATGTTCAAGTTGCTCCGCTTGGCAAAGAATTCGGAGATTCATGAGCCAAACATTATAGTTAACAGCACCCCGGAGCCTATGCGTATCAAGTATACGCGAAAGCGAGTTCGACACAGACATTCTGTCTACACAAGGATAAAATAAAGTAGAAATTACTATTTAAATATCATGATAAAAACACTAAATAGAATATGGATTTACTTTTTCTATAAAGTGTCATCGCATTGTTTTACATATTCTTTATAATCTCTACAAACAAGAATACGAAAATTTAAATCTTAAATCTCACAAAGCAAAGTAGATCCTTCTTGACATTTACGCAAATCTCACGCTTTAGCAATATTGACCTTTGTAAATTCGAGAAGGTAGACAACTATTGTCAATTGCATCTCATGCAACTCTTACATTCGGTCCTAAATCAAATCTCATCCTCACGCTTTAGCAATATTGGATAGTTCAATTTTTAGATCAACTTGCCTATTGCCGAAAGTAAGATACTAATATTAACCTCACGCTTTAGCAATATTGGATAATACTTTCTCTTAAATTCGACCCATCTCATGCTTAACCGGAATAGTAGAAAACATTATAACCAATCCCTCACGCTTTAGCAATATTGGGAATAATAACAATAGTTTCACTAACACCGTATAAACAAGCCGAACCATGTCATATTTTCAACTAAAATAATGACACTTAATAATCTAGCGTAGAGATTTTTCCAAAGTCAAATGCATACAAATATATAAAATGTATGCATGTCCAAAAATGCCTAAAACATGTAATTCATAATTAAATGTATGCATGGACATTTTATAACATTGAGTAAAATTGTAAGGAACGTGCACAATTAGAAGCACGTATCGCTCTAATACCACTTGTTGAGTGAGAAACAGATAAGCCGTGCGCAGCGGAACCCGCCCGAGATCAAATCCCGAGAGAATAAAAAAAATATTTTATTTTTGGCAATTACTAAAATAGTGAATAAAATTTTTAATCACAATTTTAAAAAATCCAATGCACTAAAATCATTACCAATTTTTTATGCATTAAAAAAAAATTACCATAAGCTCAATTAAAAATTCTACACACTTTAATTAATTTACCAACTCTTGACAAATTAAAATTAAGCATCCATATTATTTTCAACACTTAAATAATCCAAGCATACTAAAATTAATTTTCCAACACTTGAAAATTAATTCAAGCATACAAAATAATTGTCCAACTCTTGAAAAATTAATCCAAGCATTCAAAAATTAACATATCAATTATATAATAATTTTCCAACACTTAAATGCTTCTAATTCCTCACTTACATGCTTCCAATTAATCCAACAAATCCACAACAATTTTCTCAAAAAATAACATCAACAAATTGAACAATAAATTTACAAATTAAATTTTACCAACAATTGCTTCCAATCCTTGCCAATTTGTGAAGGGTTGCATCCAACTCCTTTGAATCTTTGAGCTCTTTATTTCTCCACCAAATCAAGTTCTACAAATCTTGGTGATCAAAAGGTGGTTTGATCACTCAAGAGTGGCAACCAACTTTTCCCCAATTTTAACTCTTAAAACCCTACGAAAAAGAAAACCTCAAGAACATAAATTAACCATTAACACTTAGGGATTAATTCCATGGACTTGATTATTTGTAGGGTAATATTGGTGAGTGTTTTTGGCTTAATTTTGATCAACAAAATGAAGAAGAAACTCAGCCCCTTAAGCTTCTCAAGCTCTTGGCAGAGGATGAAAGTGAGCAAACCAAAAACCAAAAAAAAAAAAACACTTTTGTTTTTCCCTTTTCTTTTTTATATACGGCAGTGGCAGTGGCAGTGAGTGAGTTTAAAAGCAATTTTCAATATATGCTTTTAAATGGTTTTCAGCAGCAGTGAGTGTAAAAAGGGAAAAAAAAAATGCTTTTCATTCTTTTGATTTTTATTAATTCTAAATTAAAGAAAACAAATCCAAGCCATATAAATTAAACAATGGTTTAAGGGAATCTTTTCCCTATACCACATATTGCTAAAAGCAACTTAACCAAGATTAAAATTAATCTCACCAACTTTAGTAACTAAGTTACCTTTTATGAATCATTTAGTTACTTTAACTAAACAATCCAATTTACTTTAATTAATTAATTGTATAAGCTAAGTAATTAATATTGTATATTAATTTAACAATTAAATTAATTTACAAATAATTACTAATTTAATATAAATCAAATTTACATTAATTATACAATAAATTTATATCAACTCTTGATATAAAATTAATTAATTCAATTCATCTCATGAATTATCGGATTAAACAATTTAATCCTAAATACCCAAAAAATACTTTGTCAACATTTGACGAGAGGTCGCCCTAGTGCTCAACGAGTAAACTCAATATAATGGAACTCTCTAGGCTCACGTTCGGTTGTTACGTATATATATACATATATATCTCATATATTTGTATACATATTTCATGAAGGTCTATCCACCTACAAATCATGACTAAACAACACGACACGTCGAACCATACAAGTCGAGGTTAAAACGCTAATGTATAATCCCTTCGCCATTACCATTTCCAATTGAGTAAGGTTATAGTTATACTGTCAAAACCTTATCTACTCAATATATGAAACTTTTCATCCTTATATTCCATTAATAAATAATATAGCAAAACTCTTTTTTAATACTATTTATAATGTTAAAGAAATAATTTCTTCAACGAACTTTCGGCCAAAAAATTTCCGGAATATACTATGAAAATTTATGGAAACATAATCCAACCATATGGACTGACGAATCCTCATATTAACACACACCGATCTTCGTGAGCATCGGTCTATACCTAACAGTCATCCAGAGGCCAGACCATGAAAGGTCTCTGACATGCATGGTATCAGGCACAGATGATCACTCACAAGACCACCGTGGTGTCTCAAGTCAAAGGACCACAATAACTACTCAACTCGAAAAGATAACTATTAACAGTTTTATGGAATATCTATTAGTCATCTTTTATGAGTTAATTCAATATTCATTCAACTAATGAATATCTGCATTTCTAGACGAACTTCCGTTAACCTCACAGTCTATTGAGACAAACCATATGTCCATTACATAAATAGACAATGCACTAGTCTTACCAATATAATGACCGACCCATGTCAATATATCTAGACCAGGAATAATTTATATTCGAGAGAATGCGTGATATTTCTCAACACCATTTGCAACTCTTGCAACTATATCACCATATGTAGTAACTCTCGGGTCTTTACTAATTTTATATAAGGTTTCGAGTGTAACTCGAAATCTCTAACTTTTGGAGTAATCTAACTCTTAGATTTACAATATATAAATAAAAGTAAGAGTTTTACCATATAAATAAATAAATAACCATGATAAAATAAATATTATATTGCATAAATATCAAATATTCATACAAAAAGTGAATGGTGCTCGATCACCATTTCTAACACTGTGGACGTATGTTACAATGCACTAGTCTGTCTGTTTTCCATCTTTTGCTAAGTTGTCGCCAAACCAAACAAATTCACAGTTGAGGGAAGATTGTTCGAGGAATGAGTTTACTGATTTACCCCTGGAACGAAAATCAGCCTCCAACAAATAGAAAATATCTTTTTAAGTTTCCAGCAATCATGTAACGGGAAAGATATATTCCTGGTTTGTGAGGAGGTCTTGATTTTGTATCCATCTAATTCTTATTCCATTGTTGTTTTTTCTCTCATGTAATAATTTTGTAACATATTTCAAGTATATTCTGTTGGGGTTTTGGGTATTGGGCGCAGCGGAAGCGCGGGTCCAGGCGATATCGTATTTTAAAACTTTTCAAAATACCGAATAAATTATTCAATATCTAATATGAATAATTTATTCATATATTACCTAAACCAATTTATTTAATATCATATATTATATAAATATAGTTGAAAATTCGCGAAACTTTTACGAAAACTGTTTTTCCGTAAAATTGCCTAAAACGCGTTTTTGACCGAACCGACTACCCGACACTTATGGAACTGCCCAGGTCAGCTCCAATAGTGTCGGGGCAGTACACGGGCTGCCAGAACAGTGACGGAATCACTGTTTTCACAGCCGTCACCCGGTTGGCTCAAAATCCACACGGTAACACCGTTTTTTTGCCGTTTTCGCTTATTTCAACTCCGAAACACTTTCCGGAAATTGTGCTGACTCCCAAATTACATCCATTACATTTTAAACACATCGATTTCATCACAAAAATCAGAATCAAACTCAGACCTGTAGCAGAAACTGGATTTGCCATTTTTCATGCTTTTAATCCAAATATCCATAATTAATCAAATTAATCAACACACCAAATCAAGTCACCACACATATGAATCACTCAGAATCAAACTCAGACCTGTAGCAGAAACTGAATTTGCCATTTTTCATGCTTTTAATCCAAATATCCATAATTAATCAAATTAATCAACACACCAATCAAGTCACCACACATATGAATCACTCTAGAACAATTCTAGGCATAAAATGAGTGGATTTTACACTCTAGAATGGCAACTTATTGTCCAATACAATTTGAACAAAATTAGATACAAAATTCATCAATTTCATCCAATTTATTACTTCACACATGCATATTCTTCCAATTCCAACCACCAAACAAAAAAGCCCCAAATTCTAAAAGAAAAAGAACCCTAGAATCATAATAGTTCATCAAGAAAATAAGAAATCAAATTTCAAGCTCAAAAGAATATTGAATTACCTTTAATTCCCAAAATCCTCCAAACTTTTTCTTGATTTTTCTTCCTTTTCTTTCATGTTTTGATCAAACAAAATTTGTGGGTTTTTGTTCTTCTTGTTTCGGCAGTGGAGAGAAAATGAACAAGAGAGAGAAAATCAAATCTCCTTTTTTTTATATATAAAAAACGAAGTTGGAAGACAAGGGGCATTTTGTCCTTTTTTTTAAATCAAATTAATGCATTCAACTTTATATTATCAAATTACATTTTGACACATATAAAGTTTATCCAAAACATGCCACAAAATCTAATAATAATTGAACATGTATCATAGCATTTATGAAACATTTTATTAATTAATTATTAAAACATTTAACAATTTAAATATCAAAATAATTAATTAATGTAATAATTATTATATATGTATTTTATTTACAATAAATAACAAATACATATATATATTTATGGCATGTGTCAAAATCTCATTTGATGAATAATTAATGTGTATCTAATCGAATTATGTATCAAATATAAATACACAATAATTATTAGCGGACAAAATCCCATAATTGCATGTGTTGTTGTTTAACGATTAAACGATCCGAATTAACTCATTTAATCCGGTGAAGTATTATGAATAATCCGTATTATTCATATCGAGTTGCCCAAGTGCTCAACGAGTACACTTCATATTGTGGGACTCTCTAAGTTTATGTCTATCCGTCACGAAATCCAATTTCGTGTCCATAATCCACCCACTCATGGATTATGACGACAACGGATAATCACGCTAAACTATACAAGTCGAGGTCATAGCATACGTATAATCCCTTCGTCACAGGCTATCCGTATTATACCTGGGATATAGATCAGAACGTCAAATCTATTCGGTATAATACAGTCGACTTTTAATTTACGATCTCTAAATAACACTCGGAACTGGTTTCCGAAGTTATACCATGGCCATGGATTTACTGGATCGTAAACACGTGAGGATGCCTATGCCCTGTACACAGGACTGACAAATCCTATCTTGATACGCACATGATATAATGAGCATCAGTCCACACCCAACGAACAGGCGGAGGTTTGATCATGAAAAGATCGTTGACGTGACTGCCATCAAAGTGTGGAGGATAACTCATATATCCACAGTGGTATCTCAAGTCGAAGGACCACTATGCTCGCTCAACTCGAGAAAGTTCCTATTGACGTTGGTGTACCATCTATTAGGAAACCTTCAATGAGTCGTTCAGTGTCTTATCAAATAAACACCTACATGTCTATACGAGTCTCCCGAGACTCATGGTTCACTAGGATAAACCATCGGACCAATTCACGATATACGACATGTACTGGTCTCAGCGGATTTTACTAACGACCCGTGTTAGTAAATCTTGACCAGAAACTTTATTTAAGGATATACAACTAATAGTGCGCTTCCCAATGTCAATTACAAACTGCATTGTAACTGCGCACTATACTGTAAATCCTAGGGTCTTTGTCTAATATACACGTATCACTAGAACCAGATTCAATTTCGATCTAATCGTAATCAGATCGAATAAGCGTATAAAAGAAAAGGGTGCTACCGTTAAAATTCATAATATTATGGAAAATGAAATTGTGCGTATTTATGAATCGGACATAAATACGATCCGGATTGGCACTCGGAGCACCAACCCTAACAATCTCTCCCACTTGCTCTAGTGTCAATCCATGGTATCCTATACTCATCTCAATGTGTATCGCATACTCATGGCCCTCAAGAGCTCACCAGCACTCAAGAGGTAGGCACCAACAAGTAAGCCTGCTTTAACAAATCGAGTATGTCCAACAAACCCAACCATTTTCCCTAGCTAGCATCATTCATATATTTGTAGAATCCAAATTCCACATCAATATGACTCAGACGCTATATCAGTATTGTGCTATGGCTACTAAGTTATCTATGTATTTAGAGATCAAATCCAAATACTTTGCAAACAACCGCAAGCACTACACTAATATGAAGACTTCTAATCTATGAGGTCACTATGCAACTTCATAAGTCAATACTTCATAAGTTGCAATGGATTCCACTAGTTCAGTAGATTCAATGGTGACACTCCACTGCATCTTTTCTTTCTGACTTTATACGACATAGACCATCTAATGTCATAATTAGAATCAAAACTAATATGACCTTATGGTTGCTGACTAAATTCTCCATGAATGAGAAACTCGTTCTTAATATCTCAAAGATCACAAAGAACATGTTTCTAAGACTCATCATATGCTCTATAACATATCAAAATAACTCGTAACAATTACGATTAAATTGATATCTTTAATCCACATAATATAGCATTCATTACGCCATCATCCAATGATGCATAGGGTTGACTAGATATTCTAATCAATCTCTCTTTCGAGAAAGGAATCATCTTTTACGAAAGATGAATACTATATACATAAAAGACACGTTAACTGTCAAATAGTTATACTAATTGTCATACAGATAGTCTTGTTGTGTCCTTTATTAGATTCTATCTAATATGCGACTAATGAGAGTATCTCACAAGTCTCTCAATTTTATATCTTATATAAAACTTTATATCAAATATAACAGAGACCACTCCCACTACTTCTACGGAGAAAAGAAGACTTAGGATATATAATACTAGAAAGAAATTTGTACGCTCCCACTGACCCTACTGACAAATACATATTCTCTATATTTCGACAAAACCAGATAATCTGACTGATATCAAAACTAGAGAACACAATTTTCCGGAAAGCTTATCTGAGTCTACAATAAGCTCCATAAGCTAGTATATCAAACTGTGATCTTAGCAGAATACAAACTCTAGGGCCATTCTAGAATGAACTCTTCAAACAAAGAAATCACAACGGATTTTTCATTCGAAGAAATCACTCAAGAACGCCACTTTGCATTCTTTAGCCAAAATCATGGTTTAATATCAACATTAACCAACAAACCCTTAATTGTCCAAATAGTACGACAAGAGACAAACTTCCTCAGAATCTACAATAGACTATTGAGTGTAACCTTTCTCACTGTCATACTATAAAGGTCAAACTTTTATCGAGCTCACTGTGCTTTTGCTGCGCAAACAATTTGCACATTTTATGAACTATTCATAACGAAAGCCTAATCAAGTTCAAAACTTGATCGTCGTAAGCCATGAACAATCTTAGATCTATGGCTCAATGCTAAGTTCCGGAATCGATATCAAATATCGCACCCACTATAAGTTATAGGATAATTTTCTTCAATAAGAAAACATCAGAATCATTAAGTATCAATACTTCGTAAATGATTCTGACATCCTATTGGACTAGTACGGAAGATGTCTAAGGGTATTTTCATCTTATTAATTATGTAGTTCCATTACAGTTTATCACTCTCTCATTTGACTTTACTAAGTCAAGTCCTTTCTACAATCGTCAACATCCAATGTCGACCACCAAGTAATAAAATAATTTTATTACTCGGGATTGTAGAAAAGATATTCTATCAAACAGAATACAATGTTCCATTAAATAGAATAAATGATAAACCTTACTTGTACCTCCGAGACACAAGTACTTTCAATTATATAACCATTAGACAAAAGAAAATTTCAAATCTCAAACTTTTCAAGATTCGAATTTTCTACTTACACATCATATGTGTGATTGTAGAAACAAATGGAACCTTAATTAAATACGAATTAGTGTTACAGGAGCATAACCCCAAAAGCATTGAAAACCAATTCGGTTAACTCTCAATATCAACGAATCAAATCATATAAGATTCGATCGCTCCCACTGACCAATTCCATCATAATGGAATCGTGGAAGTTTAATATTGAGTAAGAATCAAATTCATTAAATAACTTTAGAACTAATTGCCATAAATTCATGCGTTTGATCATATCAAACATCTTCGAAAAATTCAAAGACTCATTATGAATTTTATAGTTTTCAACACTTCAAATATAATATCTTTGAACCATTCAAAAAATTCTATTTACGTTTCATCATAGACATAATGAAAGTCTTTGAACAATTCAAGACGTTCAACATGTTCTCTACTAGAACATGTAACTAAGTCATGACAAATCATTACCTAAGTTACGGAACATAGAAAAACTATCAAAGGCAATTATTAATTCATCAAACTACACACATCCAATGTATTAGTTTAATAAATTGGTGGTCCAATGACGATCATTGGTTAAATGAGATTTAATCACAACCTGAATACAATATTCATTAAATAGATAAGGATATGTGGTGTGATCTCGTATCAGACCATCCTTTACCATACGGAACAAGCATCTAATGCTTCTGTGATAAAAACTCATAAAGCACAGTTCTAAGTCATTTAGTTTACCGAATATTTTATTTAGTTTATCTTTTCATTAATGACACAACTAGTCGCTTTAAAATATGTAACAACTGTTTAAACATAACAAGTAACTATCCAATAGTCACAAATTCCGATATCAAATATCAAAACAGTTATTAAACATTATTTTAATTAACTAGACGGGAGATCCGGTATCCAATACCTACAGTTGTCGTATTGCGATAATCAAAATTCTCTATACACAACTATACGCATCTCATTTCTTTAAGCTTTATAATTTGTGTTCAATTATTCACAACGATTGTAAATAATTGATTAGCAAACTGTGTCAGACACATGACTTCTAAAAGTCACTAAAAACCAAGAAACATCATTAAAGATAAACAAATACTAAAGGGATTTTCTTATGCCAGTCAAGAATCTCGAGACATGAACTATTCAAGTCAATTATTTTCTGCATAAGAAACAATTCTAACTAGATTATCATATCTAAAAACAAATATCTATTTAGATTACCTAACGTGACTTAGAAACTAAGTCACAAACCATCTTGATTTTCAAAAGAAAATCGGAACAACAATTCCAATGGTTTCATCTAATCTAACAATATCTAAGTCTACGGTCTTTCTAGAACATATTCTAGAACTATGCAACCATAAGTAAAGTCAGAAAACATATTCTAATAATAGACATGCAGTGGATTAGAAGCATAATTCTATAAACAATATAGAATAAAAAGAAAACGAAGCAGAATTTTCCACAAAATTACACACTGCTTAAGTTATGGATTTTAAACTCAGGAGTGTTTCCCACTACTTTACGTAATACCGTAATCCCCAACGGACAACGGGAATTCAATAATTAAATCGAATTCCATAGTGAGAGTAGGATCCCATGAATATATTTCGACTCACAGCTTTAGCACGTTCTCGCCTACGTATATTCATTAGGTAGACAACTAATTGTCAATCACTCACAAGTGACTCTTGGTTTTGGTCCTGACCGTTTCTCGCTGTGACAGCTTTGGCACGTTCACAGGGAGGCGTATCAAGGCTACACTTGTCAATGACAAACTCAAGCTACCGGTGTAGTCCTGACAGCTTTGGCACGTTCAGGATTTCCACTTTCACTTGAATTTGTCTCTTATCATATAAGTTCTATTGGCGCAAATGAACTACCATCCGCCATAACTGCACAGCTTTGGCACGATACAATTATAGCATCGGGAAATCATTTGCATCCGTACTGACAAGGCGGACCAAGAAACATGTATCCAATACACGTTACTTTACAGCCATATTTAAAAGCGAGGATTTTCCTACGGAAGTTTTAATCTACATCAAATGCAGAATTTTAATCTAAATCATTTTCTAAACATTCCAATTCTACCTATAGAAAATATAACTTAATTTAACATTTAAATTTCTGTTACATATTCATTAGCGTAGAACCGAATAGTTAAGAAACATATCTAGATTCCTAACATGTGCGAACATTAAAATTGGATTATATATCAAATATCAAGCATGAATAATGTAATGGATGAAGCATCAGACCTGCTCTGATACCATTTTTGTTGGGGTTTTGGGTATTGGGCGCAGCGGAAGCGCGGGTCCAGGCGATATCGTATTTTAAAACTTTTCAAAATACCGAATAAATTATTCAATATCTAATATGAATAATTTATTCATATATTACCTAAACCAATTTATTTAATATCATATATTAATATAAATATAGTTGAAAACTCGCGAAACTTTTATGAAAACTGTTTTTCCGCAAAATTGCCTAAAACGCGTTTTTGACCGAACCGACTACCCGACACTTATGGAAACTGCCCAGGTTAGCTCCAATAGTGTCGGGACAGTACACGGGCTGCCAGAACAGTGACGGAATCACTGTTTTCACAGCCGTCACCCGGTTGGCTCAAAATCCACCCGGTAACACTGTTTTTTGCCGTTTTCGCTTATTTTGAAACTGTGCGTATTTATGAATCGGACATAAATACGATCCGGATTGGCACTCGGAGCACCAACCCTAACAATTTCTCCCACTTGCTCTAGTGTCAATCCATGGTATCCTATACCCATCTCAATGTGTATCGCATACTCATGGCCCTCAAGAGCTCACCAGCACTCAAGAGGTAGGCACCAACAAGTAAGCCTGCTTTAACAAATCGAGTCTGTCCAACAAACCCAACCATTTTCCCTAGCTAGCATCATTCATATTTTGTAGAATCCAAATTCCACATCAATATGACTCAGACGCTATATCAGTATTGTGCTATGGCTACTAAGTTATCTATGTATTTAGAGATCAAATCCAAATACTTTGCAAACAACCGCAAGCACTACACTAATATGAAGACTTCTAATCTATGAGGTCACTATGCAACTTCATAAGTCAATACTTCATAAGTTGCAACGGATTCCACTAGTTCAGTAGATTCAATGGTGACACTCCCACTGCATCCTTTCTGACTTTATACGATATAGACCATCTAATGTCATAATTAGAATCAAAACTAATATGACCTTATGGTTGCTGACTAAATTCTCCATGAATGAGAAACTCGTTCTTAATATCTCAAATATCACAAAGAACATGTTTCTAAGACTCATCATATGCTCTATAACATATCAAAATAACTCGTAACAATTACGATTAAATTGATATCTTTAATCACACAGCATTCATTACGTCATCATCCAATGATGCATAGGATTGACTAGATATTCTAATCAATCTCTCTTTCGAGAAAGGAATCATCTTTTACGAAAGATGAATACTATATACATAAAAGACACGTTAACTGTCAAATAGTTATACTAATTGTCATACAGATAGTCTTGTTGTGTCCTTTATTAGATTCTATCTAATATGCGACTAATGAGAGTATCTCACAAGTCTCTCAATTTTATATCTTATATAAAACTTTATATCAAATATAACAGAGACTACTCCCACTGCTTCTATCATAAATACGATCCGCATTGGCACTCGGAGCACCAACCCTAACATATTCTTACAATTTATATCTTGTTGTTCAATTTATGAGGAACATAAAAAAAGATTAACATAATTCAATGAATCATCAATGTTTAAGGAGATAATCGTCTATCTTTATTCTAATCTCATCTCATTAACTGATATAAAATTGTATTTTATCTAAAATAATCCGCGCATTGCGCAAACATTCAAGTTAGTTTTTATATAAAATTGAGGAAAATGGTCCTCTCTCATATTTCCTGAAAGAAATGGAGAGCTTTCGGGAAAATTATTGAATACATACTCATTAAATGAAGACATGAATAAAAATTTTCAGTTTATGACTGTATAGTCTGTTAAAATTCTAAGCAATTAATTTCTTAAGATTGCAGTTATTGAAGGAAAAGCTCTGTGAGTCATTGGCTAATACTTACAAATTATATATTTCTTAAAATATATTTTGTAAATACAGTCAATAGATATTATAAGAAGGATAATAGATGCATATAAATTTTGAAGATGATTATCAGTTGATTTGTTGTTGCTAGCAGAAATTAAAAAATTTTCACCCTTTATATGGTGTTGTTTGCATATGTCAATCAAAGCTTTTTTTAGGGTCTGGTTGTAAGTTTTTATCGTTTGATTATCAAATATTATAATTCCTGTGTAAATATTTAATTTGTTTGTTAAATTTTAATTACATGATTCATTAAATTCACTTGAAAAATTTTGTGGGTTTTATTAAGTTTTGAACTGGATTTCTAAGGTTTATAAGGATCATTAAACTTCATATTTGATCTGGTTCAAGGATTCAATTTGTTATGTACTTTCCATGAAAAGACTTAACAAATTGTGTAGTAATTATTTAACTGGGCTTAATTTAATTTTTCTTTTAGATGTGCATATTGCAAGATCTGATTCAATTAATAGGATTGTTGCTCATATTTCTATTGGGTTCAAAGCAGGAGTTCAATTAATAGGATTATTATTCATATTTCTATTGAGTTCAAAGTAGGAGGGTCATGATCTTGTTACATCAAATATTGAAAAATGAAGAAGTAAAATTTGAACAACAACTACACTTAGTATTGAAATGCTCAAATTAAGATTATAAGAAAAAGAAATACGAATAAAAATTTTAAACTTAACTACAAGATTATTATGTGCAAGTCAACTTGCAGCGTCTTCATAATAATAAATAAATAAAAATAGCCAAAATAATTAATAAATATATTTTATTCAAATTGACCTGCTCATCGTACGGGCTCTTGATTAGTTTTTATAAATTCTTAACATCTTGTTTAGTTTTAATTGTTCATCTTTGATTAGTTTTTATAAATTCTTAACATCTTGTTTAGTTTTAATTGTTCATCTCTTTCAATCTTAACATCTTGTTTAGTTTTAATTGTTCATCTCTTTCAAATAATTAAACAACTAGACACATTTAAATAATTTACACTTGCAGCTTTTACCAAAATATCCGCCAACAGATATATTTTGAAAATATTTTGCACCCAAAAAAATCATACTCGATATATCTAATTGGGTATTATATAATTTTGCTTGCGGAGCTTTTTCTTTAAGAATTGGCTAATACTTACCAATTATATAATTGTGATTATCAATTTATCACTCTTTAATATAAATAAATAAAAAAAAAATTAATTAATGATATGGAGTTTTTAGGATTAAATATGGTATGACGTTGCAAAGTAATAGGGAAAAAATTTGTAAAATGTTGCACCCTTAAGGTTCCGGTAATAATCACTTTCAAAAATAAGTTTGGTAATAATCATGAAAATCAGACCGGACCGGCCGAGTTGGGGACTAATTGTGAACTCAGTCCGACTAAATAATAAAAACTAACTTTCAAAAAATCGGTCAAAATTGACGAATTGGATCGGTTCATTTTTTTAAAAAAACTAAAACTAAAACTAAAACTTTTTTTTTATATAATTTTTAATCAAATAAAACTATTTATGACGTACGTTGGTTCTATTGATTTTTCCGAAACGGTTCAACCGATCGAACTACTAATCCATTGAATCTTTTAGATCATGCTTCGATCACCGATCTGATTCTGAACACACGGATAATAATCATGCTTCCCCCAACCCCTAATTCTGTGTTAAATCCTCCCCTTTGATCATTCATCGTCATTCTCTATGATGTGGCCAAGATTATTATGACATTGACAGCAATTAGTTTCATGGATTCCTTCCAAAATTCTAATAAGGCAAACACATAGGAAAGCTATATATATAATCTCAGCACAATATTGTTGCCTCATGAAGATTAATAGCAAATGTAATTGCAACGGAAACAAAACAATCACAAATTCACCCAAAAGCCACATCACAATAAGAAAATTAAATGCCAAAATGATCCAAAAATAACAGATGTTTGAAACAACTGCAACATCACTGTAGATTATCTTGTCCGTGCATACTAACCACAAATAATATGCTTTGCCGCACAACATTGCGGCAACTAAAATTCAATGTGGTAGTGGTAACCTCAGCTTTCAAGACTCCAACTTAAAGACATCACTGCACGTAGCAAGACCGTTGTTAAATCGATGCAAGAAAATAAATTTCAGCTACTTCAAATAGCACCTACACATGGATGTTACTAACACAGCTTGCAGCCACCAATGTTCTTGACATGATAAATAGCCTAAAAATGCTACCCTAAACTAAAACAACACCTGGGGATTGAAAGACTCCAAGTAACTTCTTTGGATCTGCTATCAGTACATTATGCAACTTGTCACATGATGAGATTCTTTGCAAACTTGTTAAACAGAAAACCATACCAGGTATAAAGGAAAATACAACCAAATTTTATGTTTCCTTCCATCCCAAATTCCCAGCAAATCACGTAATTAATTTGTACTTAGCTTGCATACAGTATGCAGACAATGAAACAACCATAAGGTAGTCATCTAGCTACTACAAACTCAAATCCCTATTATCGAATACAAAAAATTAGGAAAATATTTGAAAAAATAATGTGAAAAATATAAAAATGACTGACCTGCTGTGGTTGTTGGTAATTCCCATATCCAGGATAGCTCCCATAGTACATGTTAGGGTCTTGGGGAGGAGGCGCATATCCATATGCCTCATATCCTTGTGCAAAAGGATAGTATCCACCATTCCACTGGGCCTGTTCCGGCTGAACCAAAGACAATCCAATTGACGGGCACTATTAATAATTATACTTTTGGAAACATGTCGTGAAAGCAAAAATTGCTAAAATACCCTATGATAATCACATTACCTGTTTGTTTGAAGGACTACGCCCCCATGAAAGTCGAATGCTTTGTCCTCCTAATTGGGTTCCATTCAAAATTGATAGTGCTTGCTCCGCACAAGTTCTAAAGTACATCAAATGAAACACAAAATATCAAATAAGAAACACAGATTGTACACAGGATAATATACCAAATCAAGATAGTCCACTCTTTACCTGTTAGCAAATTGAACAAACCCGCAGTGCTTGCCCATTGGTATTTTCACATGAACTAACTCACCATATTGGCCAAAAACTGTTTTCAAAATGTCATCTGTAACACTAGGATCCAAACCCCCAACAAATATCTGCAATCAGGAGGGTAAAATGTAACTCGGGTATAGCAATAACTTAACTAGAATCAACTTAAAATAAACCACGCACTGTTGTATTATTTGGATCATTCTCGCTCTGGTTTCCTTGAGTACTTTGATAAGTAGCTGCAAATGACAAATATGTGTCAGGAATATACAGAGAGAGCAAGTTCTTCACTGGAATTCCTGTCCCAGCTCAGTTACCACCCGGGCTGGTCTGTCATGTTCAAACAGTTAAACATAACGAACATTTTTGGCAGTCTTTTGTGGTGATCTCTTGAGGATTATTACATTCATACATAAAACAAACAAGACTCATTATTTGTTCAAACCAGCACGAGCACGAACACGAACATATTGTTTGGTCATAAGCCATTTTTTAAACAGCACATGCCAATTACCATAGAGAAGACAGAATTGACATATAATAGAATATAATTTAAAGAAAAAGATTTGATAAACACCAACCACAACATAAAAAAATTGCATTATTGCACCTAGCTGCTTATTCGATCTACTATGCATAATCCAATCATCGAATTTGTTTCTATACTATCAATGAACATGGAGGTGTAATAGCAGAAGCATACTAACAAAACAAACAAATACATTTAACTTCTCTGATAGATGCATGAAAATTATCAAAAAGACTGTTAGAAAACACAATTAACATGTGATTTGTCATTGATTTATTGAGCTCGGATCAGGAACAAATATGTATATTTTGAGATAAATCCAACAAATGTGCATAAGCTAAGGAATGTAAAATTAGTGCATTCCAAACCTTCACCCCGGGCTGGACAGAAGAGTAGAAGAGAATAAATGAATACACAGGAAGTACAAAATTATAAATCTATGAAGGTTTCATAACAGTGCACGTTAACATGCAAGCAACTGTATTCACGACCACGTTGAGCGGCTTCAAGCTATTGCTATTCCTTGAAGCTGAAGTTTAACTCACTTTCTTTCTTTATAAATAAAGCACACTTGCAAATGTACAGAAACAAAGAAAGAAATGTAACTGTAAAGGAAACTTATCGACGAATAAATCAACAATACTTTTGGATTTGCGTAAAGTAAAGAATGAAGGATAAGAACTTTGGCAAATGGATCATAACTGGCAACTAAGGGACTGGAAAAGTAATTCACGAATGTAGGAAATAAATGTCACAAGAAAGCGAAGATTCTTATGACGTAAACAAAAATCACTGACCTAAAATGAGGCCACGCATTTAAGTGGAATCATTTCATTTCACCAGAAATCAGTTCCAGGCCCCCCAAAATGAGAGCCTCTTGGTGTCCTGCTTTAAGACAATATGAGTTTTATATAAGTTTTTGCATGTTTCAATTGAATTAAATGTTCCCAATTTTACATAGGCAATTACTGGAAGGATATGACTTCATAAATTCCGCATATCTTCAAGTGCTTAACTGAATGAATGTAAATCAGGAATACTGTTTGATAACTTCAACTCTAAAATATTTGCAAATAATCAACAAACTTCAACTTATGACTTCCAATGAACCTAAAGTTATACCACAAAGTACAAACATGGTTGAGTAACAGATCAAAACAAAAGTCAAAAAGCATTCTCCTGGTAATTACGGAAGAGCATTAGGCGCAAAACTAAATGCAAACATACCTTTCTGATATTGCTGGCCAGTAGCAGGTTGCTTGGTAGCAGCAGGCCCAATTCGCATAGGTCTAGTGGAGCAGAGCACGCCATTCATTTCAGTCATGGAGCGCAGCTGTTCACTTTCATCGCCGAATCTCACAAAACCATATCCCTTAGAGCGTCCAGTGGTTCTATCAGTGACCACTTTAGCACCCTTCAATGATGAATAGACAGCTCTAAATGTTTCTTGTAGCATATAGTCAGTGACATCAGCAGCCAAATCTCCCACAAAAATTGAAAAATCAGGACCATCATCCTGGCGCCTCTCACCAGCACCATAAGTTGCCCAATTCAGTCTGAAGTTCTGCTCAGTGCTTGGCATTTGTGTGCCATTATATGTCTGCAAAACCCTCTCTGCAGCAGCATGACTGGCAAACTCAATGAAACCATAACCCTCAGATAAATTTGTTTGCTTGTTGCGAATAACCTTTGCTGAAACAACCTGTAAGCAAACAAATGGGTCTCTAAGAAACAACCGAATCAACCCTTTGGGAAGAGAGATCAACACTCAACAGAGAAGAAACAAGCTATCTAATACAATAAATAGAATCATGATATTTTAAATGTTTAAATTTGTGATGATCAATGTTTAAAAATACGGGGCGGCGCCTCGAGGCGGCCGGCCATTGAGGCGCGAGGCGGACCTCCTCGAGGCGGTGAGGCGGGCGCCTCGATCCGAAAATCGGAAAAATAATCCAAAATACATTCATTTCTTCATAATTCATAGTATGTTCAAAAAACCATTGATAAGTAATCCAAAATACATTACTTTCTTCAAAATTCATAGTATGTTCAAAAAATTATTGATAACTAATCCCTAAATAAGCTATCATTAGTGTCTAGCGGCATGAAACTTGGGTCAAAATCTATGTCATCATCAGATGGGTCATCATCCAAAGAACCTCATTCACTTGTATTGTCTTCATCCACTAATTGTGGAGCTTTCCCTTTCCCTAACAAATAACATAAAGTTGTATTATTTTTTAATTGATTATATAAATTGCATTATTTGTACAAGATTAACTTACTTTGGTCTCTGCTCTTTTTTTGTGCAAGTGCTCTACTGCCACTCAGTTGTTCAATGGAACGACGACGTTTTGGAAGCCCAAAACGTCGTCGTTTCATTTTAGAAAATTAAAAAAAAAAAAAAAAAAACCCTCTGCTGGTGAGGCGGCCGCCTCAGGCCGCCTCAAGCCGATTTGGCGTGAGGCGGCCTGAGGCGGCCGCCTCACTAGCAGAGAGGCGGGCGCCTCAGAAAAACCGCATAAGGCGGCCGCCTCGAGGCGCCGTCGCCGCGAGGCGGCGCCTCGAGGCGGCCGCCTCAACGTTTTTTTAAACACTGGTGATGATCATTTGTATATAACCACCACCGTAAAAACAATGACTAGACAACCAAGCAATCGTACAGTTATTTTGTTATCCACGTCTACAAAGATTCAATTGAACTCAGCTTAAGTACAAACCATATACATAAACACACAACTCCCTAGTTAGAAACATAGGCATCTCCACACATAAATAATTTTTCTATAAGAAACAAAAAAGAAACTTAATTAAAAATCAGAGCAAATGTTGTAAAATAAGATGAACAGACAGTCAGACATGAAGAAAACTGAAGGAAGAGCTAAAAAATAACAATCGATTCATCAAATAAAAGAATCCAAATTATAAAGATTCTCAAAACCCCATTCAGCCCTGCCTGCATAAAAAAACTGAAAATTATAGATTAGTGCAGACGATAGTTCCAATATTTCATTAATTAAAAAGCTGCAAGCACCCACTAAATAATAAACTTATGTGTAATTCACAAAAGCAGGACCAAATTAAGAGTACATGAATATAGTCTGTGATAATCCCATTCAAAAGTTGAAACCAAAGTAAGACATTCCAGCCTAGCCATTGGAAAAAAATATTTAGCTACCCATATACACGTATACAAACCTCTAACAATAAAGGATAATCAAAGCAAACACCTAATACATTCAAGAAAACAGCACACACACACACACAAAAAAAAAATGTGTTAGTCATAGGCTCTCTCTCTCTAAATACACATATAAATTTATATGTTAATTAAAAAATCATCGGAAGCAGATGTATTTTTAAAAAGTAAGTACAATGAACTCATTTAAATATAGAATAGCTAAACGAAGAAAAATTGCAGCGAATTCTAATGCATTGATTCTGCAGTTCTACAAAGAAGTATTGTTTTTTTTTATATACCTCTCCACTGTGGCCGAATATGCCGGCGAGATAACTCTCCTCCATCCACGGCTGCAAGTCCCCGATCCACAATGACCGGATCCCGTCGGCGGAAGAATCGGGCGCGACGCCGTAGGGATGCGTCTGCTGAGTCCATCCAGCCGAAGGCGGCACCGGAGTTTGTTGTTGTTGTTGCTGCTGCTGCTGCTGCTGCAGCGCGTGCTGTTGATACGCCATCCATTGATGCTGTTGCTGCTGGTACTGGCTACTCTGATCGGACGGTTGTGATGGCGGCACCACTGGCGGTTGTTGCATCATCGTCAATTTAATTAATTTAATAATTAATTAATTAAAGCGTAATAATTTATTGATTTTTGATATCTGACGAAGAGATACTGAGCCCTAGAACTAGAAGGGCTGGTTATTTGAAAGAGAGAAGGTGAGACCGTCGTTTAGATTTATCGATGATTGGGAGATGGACACGTGGAAGGAGATTATTCAACGGGTTTGTGATTCGTGAGTCCGTGTTACCCAAAATTATATTATGTTTCGGGTATATATATAATCTCTCTCACAATAGCTGGACTCCATAATTATGTGGGACCCAACTACTGTGAGAGATATAACATATATATTCGAAATATATCCACCAAAAGTTAAGTGCTAAAAAAATGAACTTTATGTTGTTATATTGTGTCTGATTCTTATGTCTTTATCTCAGCGAATAGATCAAATCACGACTTTTATTTATTTTTTTTTTTTTTTTTGGTATCCAAGCGGATTGGAATATGGAATATCATAATAATGATATAAGTTGAATTCTTTTTTTTTATTCTATACAAAACTCCGTAAGTCTAAGTGGAATTTATCGCTTCGTTTCCGTTTGTATCCGTCTCTTAGAAATTCCGATTTAATTAAGTATAACATCATCTTTTTTCCCCCGTTCATACGTATTTCATACATTCCATTTCTATGGAGTTGGGTAAAATTTCATGTGATTCAGTAAACAGAATCTAAATTCCAGCATTCTGCATAGAATCATATGAATCAATGCAGAATGAGAAACGAATGGGATTTTTTGATAAATGGGAAATTCAAAATGCTCGGAGATGGAAATGCGGGAATGTCTACAATACCTGGGTCGAATCAGATACAATTTGAAGGCTTTTGTAGGTTCATTGATCAGGGCTTAACAGAAGAACTTTATAAGTTTCCAAAAATTGAAGATACGGATCAAGAAATTGAATTTCAATTATTTGTGGAAACATATCAATTGGTAGAACCCTTGCTAAAAGAAAGAGATGCTGTATATGAATCATTCACATATTCTTCTGAATTATATGTATCCGCAGGATTAATTTGGAAAAGCCGGGGGGATATGCAGGAACAAACAATTTTTATTGGAAACATTCCTCTAATGAATTCTTTGGGAACTTCTATAGTAAATGGAATATACAGAATTGTCATCAATCAAATATTGCAAAGTCCCGGTATCTATTATCGGTCAGAATTGGGCCATAATGGAATGTCGGTCTATACAGGCACCATAATATCCGATTGGGGAGGAAGATTAGAATTAGAGATTGATAGAAAAGCAAGGATATGGGCTCGTGTGAGTAGGAAACAGAAAGTATCTATTCTAGTTCTATCAGCAGCTATGGGTTCGAATCTACGAGAAATTCTAGAGAATATTTGCTACCCTGAAATTTTCTTGTCTTTCCTGACCAATAAGGAGAAAAAAAAAATTTGGATCAAAAGAAAATGCCATTTTGGAGTTTTATCAACAATTTGCTTGTGTAGGCGGAGATCCGGTATTTTCGGAATCCTTATGTAAGGAATTACAAAAGAAATTTTTTCACCAAAGATGTGAATTGGGAAATATTGGTAGACGAAATATGAACCAGAGACTGAATCTTAATATACCTCAGAACAATACCTTTTTGTTACCACGAGATGTATTGGCAGCTGTCGATCATTTGATTGGACTGAAATTTGGAATGGGTACACTTGACGATATGAATCATTTGAAAAATAAGCGTATTCGGTCTGTAGCGAATCTTTTACAAGATCAATTCGGATTGGCCCTGGTTCGGTTAGAAAATGTGATTAGAGGAACTATATGCGGGGCAATTAGGCATAAATTGATGCCAACTCCTCAAAATTTGGTAACTTCAACTCCATTAACAACCACTTATGATTCTTTTTTCGGATTACATCCATTATCTCAAGTTTTGGATCGAACTAATCCATTGACACAAATAGTTCATGGGAGAAAATTGAGTTATTTGGGCCCCGGAGGATTGACAGGACGGACTGCTAGTTTTCGGATACGAGATATCCATCCTAGTCACTATGGCCGCATTTGCCCAATTGACACGTCTGAAGGAATCAATGTTGGACTTATTGGATCCTTAGCAATTCATGCGAGAATTGGTTATTGGGGGTCTCTAGAAAGCCCATTTTATGAAATCTTTGAAAAATCAAAAAAAGTACGGATGCTTTATTTATCACCAAGTAGAGATGAATACTATATGGTAGCGACAGGAAATTCTTTGGCACTGAATCAGGGTAGTCAGGAAGAGCAGGTTGTTCCGACTCGATACCGTCAAGAATTCCTGACTATTGCGTGGGAACAGGTTCATCTTCGAAGTATTTTTCCCTTCCAATATTTTTCTATTGGGGCTTCCCTCATTCCTTTTATCGAGCATAATGATGCGAATCGGGCTTTAATGAGTTCGAATATGCAACGCCAAGCAGTTCCGCTCTTTCGGTCCGAGAAGTGCATTGTTGGAACTGGGTTGGAACGCCAAGTGGCTCTAGATTCCGGGGTTCCCGCTATAGCCGAACACGAGGGAAAGATCATTTATACCGATATTGACAAGATCATTTTATCAGGCAACGGGAATACTTCTCGTATTCCGTTAGTTCTGTATCAACGTTCAAACAAAAATACTTGTATGCATCAAAAAACCCAGGTTGGGCGGGGTAAATGCATTAAAAAGGGCCAAGTTTTAGCGGATGGTACCGCTACAGTTGGTGGCGAACTCGCTTTAGGGAAAAACATATTAGTAGCTTATATGCCATGGGAAGGTTACAATTTTGAGGATGCGGTACTTATTAGCGAACGTCTGATATATGGAGATATTTATACTTCTTTTCACATACGGAAATCAGAAATTCAGACTCATGTGACAAGCCAAGGTCCCGAAAGGATCACTAATGAAATACCACATCTAGAAGCCCGTTTACTCCGCAATTTAGACAAAAATGGAATTGTGATGCTGGGATCTTGGGTAGAGACCGGCGATATTTTAGTAGGTAAATTAACGCCTCAGGCAGCGAAAGAATCATCTTATGCTCCGGAAGATAGATTATTGCGGGCCATACTTGGCATTCAGGTCTCCACTTCAAAGGAAACTTGCCTAAAACTACCTATAGGTGGTAGGGGTCGAGTTATTGATGTGAGATGGGTCCAGAAAAAGGGGGGCTCTAGTTATAATCCAGAAACAATTTGTGTATATATTTCACAGAAACGTGAAATCAAAGTAGGTGATAAAGTAGCTGGAAGACATGGAAATAAGGGTATCATTTCCAAAATTTTGCCTAGACAGAATATGCCTTATTTGCAAGATGGAAGACCTGTTGATATGGTTTTCAACCCATTAGGAGTACCCTCGCGAATGAATGTAGGACAGATATTTGAATGCTCGCTCGGGTTAGCGGGGGGTCTGCTAAATCGACATTATCGAATAGCACCTTTTGATGAGAGATATGAACAAGAGGCTTCGAGAAAACTCGTGTTTTCTGAATTATATGAAGCCAGTAAGCAAACAGCGAATCCATGGGTATTTGAGCCGGAATGCCCGGGAAAAAGCAGAATATTTGATGGACGAACGGGAGATCCTTTTGAACAACCTGTTCTAATAGGAAAGCCTTATATCTTGAAATTAATTCATCAAGTTGATGATAAAGTACACGGACGTTCCAGTGGGCATTATGCACTTGTTACCCAACAACCCCTTAGAGGAAGGTCAAAACAGGGGGGGCAGCGCGTAGGAGAAATGGAGGTTTGGGCTCTAGAGGGCTTTGGTGTTGCTCATATTTTACAAGAGATGCTTACTTATAAATCTGATCATATTAGAGCTCGCCAAGAAGTACTTGGTACTACAATCATTGGAGAAACAATACCTAGCCCCGAAGATGCTCCAGAATCTTTTCGATTGCTCGTTCGAGAACTACGATCTTTGGCTTTGGAACTGAATCATTTTCTTGTATCTGAGAAAAACTTCCAGATTACTAAGAAGGAAGCTTAATCGGAATGAATCAAAATTTTTCTTCTATGATTGATCGATATAAACATCAACAACTCCGAATTGGATCAGTTTCTCCTCAACAAATAAGCGCTTGGGCCAATAAAATCCTACCTAATGGAGAGATAGTTGGAGAAGTGACAAAACCCTATACTTTTCATTACAAAACCAATAAACCGGAAAAAGATGGATTATTTTGTGAAAGAATTTTTGGGCCTATTAAAAGTGGAATTTGCGCTTGTGGAAATTATCGAATAATTGGAGATGAAAAGGAAGACCCGCATTTTTGTGAACAATGTGGAGTTGAATTTGTTGATTCTCGGATACGAAGATATCAAATGGGATACATAAAACTGGGCTGCCCAGTAACCCACGTGTGGTATTTGAAACGTCTTCCTAGTTATATCGCGAATCTTTTAGATAAACCTCTTAAAGAATTAGAAGGCCTAGTATATTGCGATGTGTGATTTGATCGAAATTTTGATTTTACAGATTAGAAATATGAAACTGTCATCCCAGGCAATCAAATGGGGAATCCACCAAAAAGTTAAGTATTTTTATTAAAAAATAATAATTTCTAATTTCTAATTAATATTTATATTTTAATTTTAAATACGTGCTTTTATTTCTAAAGTTTTAATGTGCATTTTCAAAATTCTACTAATTTTTTTAAGCATTAAAATATTTTTTTTAAAAAATATGTTGTAAAAAATACATACAATCTCGGTTTTTATCATCTCTAATGAGTGCAAAAATAGCAATAAAGTGAAATAGCTTGTCATAATAGATTTTTTTCCCTCTATTTTTTCAATAATATATATTTCAAAGTCTCTTTCATAATCATCATTTAAAAAAGGAAATTCCTAAAAAGATCAAAATTATTAGGATTCTTCCAATTTAGTGCAAGCACAAATCGTTCTTCCCATTTAATTCACCTATATATAAAAATATATATGTTAAATTAATATTATTACAAATTTTCTTTAAAAAATGAAAAAATTTTGAAAACACGTTGAATTTTTTTAAATTTTTTATAAATTTTTTAAAAAATAAATATCTCCAAAAATATAAAGCGTTTTAAGAAAAAATACATATTATTAATTTACAAATCATAAACTTTAAAACAAGTAACATGTTCGATATTTTTTGACAATAAATGGGTCAAAAATAACTCTTATATTTATAAGTTATCAATCAATATTTTTCAAATATTCATATCTCATTCATCCAGACTCCAAATCATAATCTATAAGATGCTACATATAATTAACATTCACACCTACAACTTTCATCAATAAATCTTTATCAAATTAAGACTTATAAAATGTCAAAATCAGCTTTAATATCGCTATGGCGCAACAATCATCATCACAATCACACAGTTATAGTCACATGGTCATAGTCACAATCACAATCACACAGTTAGAGTCACAATCATAGTCACACATTCACAATTATATTCACACATGCAACTCAATAACAATGTCAGTCATATATATCAGTACAAATATTTAATCACATACACAATACTCAGTCATATTTCTCAATTACAATGACAATTACAAATACTCAATCACATTTACAATATTAGTTTACATACTTAAAAATATATTTTAAGATATTTAACCCATACAAATATTCAATCACATTTTCTTAGTCACAATATCAGTCACATACACAATACTGTTGGACAATTATGACCCATAGCATCACTATTTGTAAAAGACATGGTGTTTTTGTATAAATTAACTATGTGACAAATGAAATTGCTATTTTATCATTATGTAATTAGATTACTTGGATTATTAATGATAAAAGTCCTTATGGTTAAATCGGATTAATAAGATATGAGACAGTATTAATCCACGAACGGTTTAATCATTAAATATCTCTAGTCATAGTATTATCAAGAATGGACATCGATAATGCAGAATAGACTAGTATTATATTTGTGCGCGTTATGGAAGCTTAACGGTATAGTTCTCATATATTTAAGTATTTGATACTTATGCAAGTGTGATAAGAGGTTCTGTTAGCCGTTGGACCAGGAACAGCTTCGCTCTAGATAGACCACTCGGAGTCCAATTGGTATTATGACTATGTGTATATAGGAATCCGAATCAGGGTAGGTGTATGTGATCTTTAACCTGAGACTTGCATCGCTAATACTTGCGACAATCAGTTTACTTTGGTTTTGGTCGTCCGGAGCTTTAACAGGTTCTGTGTACGCCTCTGCTGGGTTTACTGAGAATCGTAGTGTATTGGGTGTGATGTCAATATGGGAGTATCACTTCAGTCATATGGAGATGATGATCACGCAGGATACGATACTAGTACTCTTAAATGCTGCAGCTATCGAGATAGTATGACTAGGTCATGATTATCCGATTACAGAGACTAGTTACGCGGGATCCGATATATACTTCGTACGGGGCAGACATAGAGCCAGCCATAGGCCTAGCATGTGACATCCGATACTGGATCGTATTACACATATACATTTTATTACTATGCCTGATACATATTATATATTCCTCGTTGAATATTTCTGGAGAATTGGGAATGCACGGTGCTTTGCTAGAAGCCAACCATGTCTTGTAAATCGGTGAGAACGTGGTACGGGGTACGCACGTGTTCGGGTAGTCTGATGTCCGTATTTACTGCCAACATATCCAGGAATCTCTTGGGTCGCTTCCCAAAGATTCACCAATGATATATGACTCGAACATAATTAATCTGGGATTAATTATGAGAGAGAAAATTAATTTGGGATTAATTACGACAAGAATTTATCTTGGATTAAATTCGTCTAGAAGAGAGAACGCGATTAATTTGGAATTAATCGGTAAAATAAATTTAATAATGAAATTGAATTTTTCTATTTAATTTATTTATTTGGGCTAAAAAAATATATCGGATATATTAATTGAAATTAGATTTCAATACGAAATTAAAATTGGATTTTAATTCAAGCGAACGAATTAATTTGGAATTAATTCGTAAGCGATTATCGCAATAATTTTACGAGGCATAATTATTTAATTAAATTGGATTTAATTATTTAACAACAGAAAATTCGTTTAATCGGATTAAACGAAACCGGGCCCAAAGTGTGTTGTGTAAGCCAATTTAAATTTTGAATTTAAAGTGGTGGGACCCACTTTACTCACATCACTTTTCACAAAAGATGATGGAAGTGGTTGGCAATATATATTGAACTCTTTAAAGTACACAACAACCAAGTAAACCATTACTATTCACTCATCTCTCTCATTACCTCTCTTGGCCGAATTTCTCTCTACTTTGTGGGGAAAATTTTGCTTCATTTTTTTTTTTATCAAAACTAGCACTTTGGGAGTCTATTAAGGTGATATGGAAACTTATCCAAGGGTTTGGAACTCATCACAAAGCTTGGAGCTTCATCATCCAAATAGATTTTTTGAAAATTCTCAACCGATCAATGTAAGTTATTCCGCAAACTCTACTTGATAATTCACACAAAAATCATTATTTAGAGATCTTGGGCATGTGTAGGACACTAACAATGGTATCAGAGCCTATTTAAGCATGATTTGAATTCTAAGGTTTATACACTTTAATTTGGGGATTTTGCTTGGAGCATGTATATTTCTAAATTGATTGTTTGGTTAATGTTGGATAATGGTAACTTGGAGTTATGCATGATTGGATTGTGAAAAATTGATTAGATTAATTTTTCCCCAAAATCTTACATTGGCCGAATGTATGCCCTATGATGATTTCATGGTAATTTTTGAATTAGATACTTGGAAGTGTTAATGGCATGAAATTGAATGTTGACTGTTGATTTAATTGGATTGAAATCAAAACTGAATGTTAATTTCTTACTTATTGTCGTGATTGAAGCATGTTGGATGAATTGATTTTGCTTCAATTTGTGTTGGACATGAATTGAAAGTTAAACATGATTAATTAGATTAATTAATGTTTTGGAAATATTAGATTAATTAATTAATTGTGTTAATTACACTTTAATTGGATTAATATGATATTTGAAATATTGTGTTAATTTAATTTGTTGTATTTGGGCTAAATCGGCTTGGTTGGGCCAAGTATGATTTTGGACAATTGGGTTGGATCCAATTGGGCCTAAAACTAATTCCATAAAGTCCAAAATATGACTCTGGGCCTTTAATAATTTAATTGGGCCTAATGGGCCAAAATTGATTTTTGGCATAGGGTGATTCCTAAATGGGCCAAGGCATTATAGGTTGGATCCATAATGGCCAAAGCTCATGCCTAAAGAATGAATTGAAAGCCCATTAAACTTTAATTGAATTGGCATTGGATGCTAATTGGGCCTTTGAGACCAATATGGATTATATTTGGAATCCAAGTCTAAAAGACACTATTATAAGTGTAATTATTTAATTTGGAATTAAATATGAATTAGTATTGGATACAATTTAAATTGGATTTAAAATTGTAGTTCGATATAATTCAAGAATACTTACTTTGAGTATTTATTGTTAAACGAGTTGGACTCGTGCAAATCAAATCGTTGTATGGACATTGGATGGTCATTAATTGAAGATTAATTAATTGGATTAGATTGATTGACAACATGCTTTATGTGAATACTTGGATGTATTTGTATGAATAATGTATATCAGATGGATATTAGATGGGTGGGGTAATTTTGGAAATTGTTGTAAATATGATATTTATTTAAATTGGACCTGTGTGTCCAGCCTTTCACCTCCTTATCTCATTGTATTTCTCTTCTCACCAATTCCCCTCAATGTAAATGAGGTTTCTTTATGTATTATGTAATTGGGTAGAAGATTGTAAAGTGCTAGTGGGAGAGAGGAAATTGAGAGATTTGTTCTATGATCAAATTTGTATATATGCATGTTTAAGGGTGTATGATGAGACCTAATCAAAGATAATAAATTGGTTGCCAATTTGCGAAAAACACCATCATTTTAATATTAAACGTTTTCCTTCCATTGAGTGGTTCTCTGTCAAGATCCAAGATTGACTTTGATTTGTTGGCCAAAGTCAAGATCATTGTCCATCGCGAATGTGTTTAAACCATGAAAGCTTTGTTATACATCACATGTCTTGGGCAGTTGTGACTTGTTGGCCAAAGTCAAGGTCACTTCTGAACATCGACGTGTATTACGAAGCTTTCCCCACTATCAATGGGTGGCACTTAATTGGAATCATTAAGCTTGTTGAGCCAAAGCCAAGACTTAATTGATTCAGAGGAAAATGTTAGGAAATATATTGGATATATGTTTTGGACTTGGAGGTCCACCTACCGGATCTAGGAATTGTATGGGATCCATTTGATCTTAGAGATCTACCTAGTACGCGTAATTTCATTTAATACTTACTAATACGCGCTCTTTTATTATTTATCGTTATTATATATATTAGTTGGACTAATATCTTTTATTGCTTTCTTTGAACAGTTAGACTGTACAAGACACTACTCCACTTATAGTTGGTTATATAGTTGGACTATAATAACCATTGCATTTTGAGTGTACCCAAAATCGTTGATTGGATAGTTGGACTATAACAATCAAGATGACTGGAAAGATTAGCGTTAGGGACATAATCATGGGCGAGAATGTCTTTAACAGCTCTAATTTTTCAGACTGGGAAATGAAACTCAGGATAGTCCTGGGAGCCGAGAAGTTACTCTATGTTATAGAAAGACCTCTCGAGCCTGAGCCCGGACTTGAGCAAATAGTAGATCATGAGCTTTGGAAGACTCATCGTGATGATAAATTTACTGCTCAATCTGTCATGCTTGCTGCAATGACTCCTCAATTTCGTCGTCAGAACAAAGGATTGGATCCTTATAACATGATGTTGAAATTGAAGGATCTTTATAACTGCTCAATCTGTGACACATCGTACGATTTGCAAAAGAAGCTCTTTCGCTCACGTATGTCAGATGGTATATCTATCGAGCACTATGTGTCACAGATGATTGCTGACATCGAACAGCTAGGTCAGCTGGGCATTACCTTCAAGGCCGAGACTTCTATAGATTTGATCTTACAGTCTCTGTCCGATTGCTGGGGCGGGTTCGTCATGAACTATAATATGATGAACCAAGAAAAGACTCTTTGAGAGTTAATGACGATGCTGAAAGAGGCAAAGTCAGAGCTTTTGAAGGGCAAGAAGTGTAAGGCGCATCTTACTTCGACATCTCAGAAAGCCAAGGCTTGGCCGAAGGCTTCTGGGGGTGTGAAGAAGAAAAATAAAAAATGCAAGGCTAAATCGTCAAAGTCTTCTGGGAAGACTAAGGACAAATCCCAAGACGTCTGCCTACACTGTGGCAAATGGGGTCACTAGAAACGTGACTGCCGTGAGTACAAGGCGGACTTGAAGGAAGCGAAGGCGGGCAAGGCTCCGACTTCATGTATGTTTGTTATTGAAATAAATATGTCCACTACAGGTTTTAAAAATTAGATTTTTGATTCTAGATGGGGTACTCACATATGTACTGATGTGCAGGATCTGTAGATTAGTAGGAGATTGGCTTCAGGTGAGATCGACCTATGAGTCAGAAACATGACGGGAGTCGCTGTTTTGGCCATTGGCACCTATGTTTTGAATCTGCCTTCGGGGCATGTAATTACATTAGGTGACTGTTATTTTGTACCTAGTTTGACTAGAAATATCATCTCTGTATCTAGTTTAACCCGATGCGGGTATACCTTTGTATTCCAGAACACTGGGTGTTTTGTATATAAAGATGATATTTTGATATGTACAGCAGATGTTAATAATGATCTTTATATTTTGAATATAAATGAATCTCAAACATATAACATGACAAACAAAAGGCTCAAATTGAGTAAAACAGATGAAACTTATATGTGGCATTGTTGTCTGAGACACATTAACAAGACTCATATATCCACTCTTTCGAAGAATGGATACTTGGACGGATTTGATCCTGATTCATATGACGTTTGTGAATCTTGTTTATTGGGTAAAATGCCTAAAACACCTTTTAGTGGTAAGGGTGTACATGCCACCGAGCTGTTAGCCCTCGTTCATAGTGACGTATGCGGGCCCATGTCTAGCCAGGCTAGAGGTGGATATGAATACTTCGTAACCTTTACGGATGATGCATCGCGTTATGGTTATATGTATCTTATGAAACACAAGTCGGAAACTTGTGAGAAATTCAAAGAGTTTCGACACGAAGTAGAAAAATAGACCGGTAAAAGTACTAAAATATTACGGTCAGACCATGGTGGAGAATACTTAAGCAATGAGTTTCAAGATTACTTGAAAGAATATGATATTCTTTCACAATGGACTCCTCCCGGAACACCTCAATTGAACAATGTGTCCGAACGGAGAAACCGAACTTTGTTGGATATGGTAAGGTCAATGATGAGTCGTACAGAGCTACCGATTTCCTTCTGGGGATACGCATTGAACAATGCAATACTTATTTTGAATAAAGTTCCGTTAAAATCTGTTGGACAGATTCCATATGAAATATGGACAGAAAAGAAACCGGATTTCTCATTCCTGAAGATTTGGGGATGCTGGGCATATGTTAAACATTTGGATGGTACCAAACTAGAACCCAAATCGGATAAGTGCATATTTGTAGGTTATCATAGGGAAACCAAAGGATATTACTTCTACAACCCACAAGAGAATAAAATATTTGTTGCTCTTCATGCAGTTTTCCTCGAAAAGGAATTCATAGATGCAGTGATAAGTGGGAGGAAAGTAGAACTCGATGAAAATCGGAGTGATGCTGTTCCTGGCACCGACCCCCTCATGGAACACGAACAGTCCATCAAGGATGTGACTATTCCACAATCTTCTAATACACAAGAACCCCGTAGGTCGGAGAGAGTCAGAAAACAACCTGAGAGGTATGGGTTTCTGATCTCACCTCATGTAGACATTAATCTTATTGAGGAAGATGAACTGGCTACGTATGAGGAAGCGATACAAGGTATCGACTCCACTTTATAGCAATAGGCCATGAAGTCCGAAATGAATTCCATGTATACCAACCAAGTTTGGACACTGGTTGATGAACCAGAAGGCATTAAGCCTATTGGTTGTAAATGGGTCTTCAAGAAGAAGACATACATGGAAGGCAACATACAAACATACAAAGCTAGGCTTGTAGCGAAAGGGTATCGTCAACGACATGGTGTCGATTACGACGAAACTTTTTCACATGTTGCCATGATAAAATCCATTCGGATAATACTTGCTATTGCTGCATATTTCGATTATGAAATATGGCAGATGGACGTCAAAACCGTTTTCCTTAACGGAAACCTTTTGGAGGATGTTTATATGCAACAGCCTGACGATTTTTTCATGCCAAAACATGCAAACAATGTTTGCATGTTAAACCAATCCATTTATGGATTGAAGCAAACATCGTGTTCTTGGAACCAACGTTTTGATGAGATCATATTATAATATGGTTTCATTCAAAATGAAGATGATTCTTGTGTATATAATAATGTTAGTAAGAGCGCACTGACATTTATTGTCCTATACGTTGATGATGTATTGCTTCTTGGCAATGACATTCTCATGCTATAATCGGTGAAAGCTTGGCTTTCATTAAAATTCTCCATGAAAGACCTGGGAGAAGCAGCCTTTATTCTGGGAATAAGGATCTACCGGGATAGATCTAGAAAGCTGCTTGGACTCTCCCAGAGCTCGTACATTAACAAAGTGTTGAAGAGATTCAACATGGATCAGTCCAAGAAGGGACTGCTTCCAGTGTCACATGACGTCTCTTTATCGAAGGATATGTCCTAAAACTCAAGATGAGAGAGATGCAATGAATCGGATCTCGTATGCTTCAGCAGTCGGATCGATCATGTACGCCATGATATGTACGCGACCTGATGTCTCGTATGCTTTGAGCATGTGCAGTCGATATCAGGCTGATCCAGGTGATGGTCACTGGATTGCTGTTAAGAACATCGTTAAGTATCTTAGATGAACTAAGGATGCTTTCTTAGTCTATGGGGATGGAGAACATGAGGTGACTGGGTACACCAATGTAAATTTCCAAATCGATAAAGACGACTGTAAGTCACAATCGAGGTATATATTTTATTTGAACAGCGGAGCAGTGAGCTGGAAATCTTCCAACCAAGAGACTGTTGCCGATTCAACAACAGAAGTGGAATATATTGCTGCAGCTGAGGCAGTAAAAGAAGCAGTTGGGATCCGTAAATTCCTAATTGGATTAGGAGTAGTTCTGTTAGCAGCTGAGCCCGTACCTTTGTATTGTGACAATAACGGGGCTATAGCACAGGCTAAGGAACTGCGGTCTTATCAACGATCCAAGCATGTACTTTGACGGTTTCATCTGATTCGTGAGATCATACATCGTGGCGATGTGAAGATCGAAAAGATCGCTTCAGATGACAACATTGCAGATCCGCTGACGAAAGCTATTTCTCAGCAAAAGTTTGAGCGACATGTACATAGTTCAAGTGTTAGATACTTGAGTGATTGGCTATGAGCCAAGTGGGAGATTTTTGGACAATTATGACCCAAAGCATCACTATTTGTAAAAGACATGGTGTTTTTGTACAAATTAACTATGTGACAAAGAAAATTACTATTTTATCATTATGTAATTGGATTACTTGGATTATTAATGATAAAAGTCCTTATGGTTAAATCAGATTAATAAGTTATAAGACAGTATTAATCCACGAACGGTTTAATCATTAAATATCCCTAGTCGTAGTATTATCAGAATGGACATCGATAATGCGGAATAAAATAGTATTACACTTGTGCGCGTTATGGAAGCTTAACGACATAGTTCTCATATATTTAAGTATTAGATACTTATGCAAGTGTGATAAGAGGTTCTGTTAGCCGTTGGACCAGGAACAGCTTCGCTCTGGATAGACCCCTCGGAGTCCCATTGGTATTATGATTATGTGTCTATAGGAATCCGAATCAGGGTAGATGTATGTGATCTTTAACCTGAGACTTGCATCACTAATACTTGCGACAATCAGTTTACTTTGGTTTTGGTCGTCCAGAGCTTTAACATGTTCTGTGTACGCCCTGCTGGGTTTACTGAGAATTGTAGTGTATTAGGTGTGATGTCAATATGAGAGTATCACTTCAATCATAAGGAGATGATGATCACGTATGATACGGTACTAGTACTCTTAAATGCTGCAACTATCGGGATAGTATGATTAGGTCATGATTATTTGATTACAGAGACTAGTTATGCGGGATCCGATATACGCTTCGTACGGGGCAGACACAGAGCCAGCCCTAGGCCTAGCATCTGACATCCAATATTGGATCGTATTACACATATACATTGTATTACTACGCCTGATATAGATTATATATTTGTCGTTGAATATTTCTGGAGAATTGGGAAGGCACAATGCTTTGCTAGAAGCCAACCATGTCTTGTAAATCGGTGAGAACATGGTACGAGGTACGCACATGTTCGGATAGTCCGATGACCGTATTTACTGCCAACATATCCAGGAATCTCTTGGTCGCTTCCCAAAGAATCACCAATGACATATGACTCGAACAGAATTAATCTGGGATTAATTATGAGAGAGAAAATTAATCTGGGATTAATTGCGACAAGAATTTATCTGGGATTAAATTCGTCTTGAAGAGAGAACGCGATTAATTTGGAATTAATCGGTAAAATAAATTTAATAGTGAAATTGGATTTTTCTATTTAATTTATTTATTTGGGCTAAAATAATATATCAGATATATTAATTGAAATTAGATTTCAATAGGAAATTAAAATTGGATTTTAATTCAAGCGAACGAATTAATTTAGAATTAATTCGTAAGCGATTATCGCAATAATTTTACGAGGCATAATTATTTAATTAAATTGGATTTAATTATTTAGCGATGGAAAATTCGTTTAATCGGATTAAACGATCCCGGGTCCAAAGTGTATTTTGTAAGCCAACTTAAATTTTGAATTTAAAGTGGTGGGACCCACTTTACTCACATCACTTGTCACAAAAGATGATGGAAGTGGTTGGCAATATTTATTGAACTCTTTAAAGCACACAACAACCAAGTAAACCATTAATATTCACTCATCTCTCTCATTACCTCTCTTGGCCGAATTTCTCTCTACTTAGTGGGGAAAATTTTGCTTCATTTTTTTTTTTATCAAAGCTAGCACTTTGGGAGTCTATTAAGGTGATAGGGAAACTCACCCAAGGGTTTGGAACTCATCACAAAGCTTGGAGCTTCATCATCCAAAGAGATTTTTTGAAAATTCTCAACCGATCAATGTAAGTTATTCCGCAACTCTACTTGATAATTCACACACAAATCATTGTTTAGAGATCTTGGGTATGTGTAGGACACTAACAAATACCCAATCATATTTTTCAGTTACAATGACTGTTACAAATATTTAATCACATTTACAATCTCAGTAACAGTTCCAATATCATTTTACATACCTAAAATTATATTTTAACATGTCTAACCCTTATAAATTCTCAATCAAATTTTCTTAATCACAATATCAGTCACATGCACACTACTCACTCATATTTTTCAATTACAATGACAATTTCAAATACCCAAGCACAATTATAATGTCAGTAACAATTCCAATATCATTTTACATACATAACATATATTTTAATATGTCCAACCCTTAAAAAAATTCATTATTCACGTGAAAGTTACCTTAAAATATATTTGATAACCAATCATTAAAAATTATGAATAGTGAAATTCACTTTTCATCATAGACAATAACAAAAAAAATTAATGTCTAAAAATAATAGTAATGTTAGAACGGAGAGTGTAAAATATTGATATAAATATAGTAAAAGTCAACTTAGAATTATACTTTGGACTAAATAAGAAGAATTTTAGAAACTTAGAACTAATTATAGAAGTTATTATGAGCTTGTCATTTTTAGGAAATAATCATGGTAAAAAATATTTTTTAATAATTCTATATTTAAAATATTATACCATAAATTATTTAAAAAAAAAAAAAAAAAACTCCCTCCACTAAACGATATATCACCTCACTTGAAATGAATCTTTAGAATAAGCCTGCAAGAGATCTAATATCATTGTTATTTTTTATATACTAATATCTTATAGATTTAATTAGTTTTCTCAATCAAACTACTAAAAAGTCCATTTTTTGAATATATATTATTATTTTTTTCAATTTCATTTTGCAAAGCAGTTATTATTATTTTTTTTTAAAGGATAATCTTGACCTTATTTCTAATATAAAATAATATTCGGAAGAAAATACACTTAGTTCAATATTTAGGCATAAATTTATTTTATTTGAATGAAAAAAGAATAGTGTACTATATAATAATACACATCAAAATTAATGAATTATTAAGATCATTTCCTTATTTTCTTCTTTTCCCGTCTCTCTTTGACATTATCATTTAATGACATATGGCATACAATTCAATCTTAATCATCTATATTTTTGTGTATATCACATGTTACTAGATGATAATACCAAAAAGAGGATTTTTGTCCAAAATTAATACACTTTAATGTCTAGCAGTATTAATGTACTATAATGCTTTTATATTTTCATCTAAATAGGGAAAAAAATTATTAAGAAGAGTGTAAATGTTCAATGATGCTAACTAATTAACTAATTGAAATAATGAGATTTATGTTGGCAATTAAAGAACGATGTGTAACGGAAAATACCCAAATTAATCGATTATCGCTCTCACGCATTCTAAAAAACTCATAATCATCGTTAAACACGATCATATGAAACATAAAATTACATAAAGTAAAGTAAACACAAACAATAAATAAATAGCATAAGGAACCATTATATCTCAACTACAACAATCAATCACAAATCTGGAGTTTTATGATTTGCCAAATGATTCCTTACTCTTCGATCTTCAAGAACAACTAGATAGTCACAAAAATATGTAATTGTAATAGTATTCATACAAGTAGGTAATATACATTGATAATACAACAATCTTGATGGATGTTAATCCAAATATTAATTTAGGTGGGAATATAGAATTCTTTAGTTTTATTGTCTAACACACTATTGGAGTTGGTGATTGGAGAACCAATCCGAATTATACATTTTATTATTAATTTATTAATAAAATAACTATATTTTCATTTCATATCTTATTAATGGTATTGTCATTATGCATATTAGATTGATGTATAGATATGCTAAGAATGACATCGACCTTATAATAGTCTTATAGTAATACTGGACACTAGGTGGTCCGATATTGTGATAAGTATTACTATTATAAATTATTCTTAAAGTATATATATTCCTAGACGTTGGTTTTGGAATACGGTCGAATTCCTATAACCTAAAAGACTAGCACATGTTGTATATTGGAATTGGAGTTCCAATGGTTTAATCCGATGTATCATGAGTTTTGGAAACTCGTATAGACGTGTGGGTATTGGTTGGACCGAATACTGAATGACTCAGAGGTGATTCCTAATAGTTGGAAGTACACACAACCGTCAATAGGAATCTCATCGAGTCGAGTAGCATATGTAATCCTCTGACTATAGCTTTTGTGTGAGATCCTCCACACTTTGATGTCATGTATGTCAGAAACTTTTCATGGTCTGGCCTCTACATGTTCGTTGGATGTGGATCGATGCACTCAATAATCAAGTGCGAAGCAAGATAGGATCTGTCAGCTCGTATGTGTACCATAAGGGGTTTAGGTATCCATGTAAGTAAAGTCATGATTCTTAAATCGTTGGCCAAAGTCGATCACCTAGGGTGGATTACATCAGTTATGAAGAATCATGGACATGTTGATATGAGATGTGCGCCTCGGAAACTTGACGGTGTATTCTATGTTTCCTAAGCACAACTCGGATAACCTACGATGGAGGGATTGTTAAACGTATATGATGACCTCGACTTGTATAGTTCAGAAAGGTTGTCTGTGTTCTTCGCGAATTCGGAGGTGGCAGAATTCCATACATATTAGCTAGGCTTATATGACGAACGTGTCTGAACTTATAGAGTTCTAATTTGAAGTGTACTCGTTGAGCACTTGGTTAGCCGATTTATTTTGATAAAAATAATATTCAATATTATAATGATCAACTAGGATAATCAAATGTTATTGGATAACATTGATTATTTACTTTGACCTAATTGGATTAATTGGATTAATTCAATAATTACACAATGACTTAATAGTAAAATCATAATTATCTCTACCATTTGAGGATATTATAATAATTGTAAGTATGTAACAATAAGTGGTTTTTTGCTTGATTTAATTAGATTAAATCAAAGTGACAAACATTGACCTAATATATTTCCTAATCTTTGTCTTGATTTAATTGGATTAAATCAAAGTGGTAGACAATGGAGATTAGTCACACCTAAGTATACATATTTGGATAAATTATATTAAGCTCACCTAAAAGTTGATTACAACTTTTATTAATTAAAAATTATCTAAGTTTTGCTATAAATAGCAAGCTTTAGGAAGATTTTAATTAAGCTTGAGAAAACTAAGTACAAATAATTCTTGGAGAAATTAGCTTAAGTTAAAGAAGTGTTTAGAGAAGCTTTGTGAGGTCTCTACAACATTTCATCTAGGAGAAATCAAGATTGGATCTTGGGGTGAAGCTTGCTAGCATTGGAATCAAGATTGGATCTTGGAGTCAAGCTTGCTAATCCTCGGAAGTTCTCCAAATATTTCAACAAGGAAAAATAGATTGGATCTTTGAATCAACTTTTCTAGGTAAGTTTGATCTACTCCAAAATCTATATCTTTCATTAGTGAGATATATAGTGTTGAATTATGTATTAGATACATAATTTTGAAATTAGGCTAATTAATTGTGTTAGGATGCTTTGGAAGTATAAACACAATATGCTTATAATTAGGTTAAAATGTTTATATTAGACATAGATATAAATTGTAGTTTGGAACTCTAGATGATAGCTTAGAGCTAACTCTACCATTCTAGAATCATTTGACCACATTTGGGTGACTTAGAATTGTTCATGAGTCACTTCATTGTGAGATTTTAATTTGGTTTGTATTTTGGATTCAAAATTTACGCAAGCACATATTTAGAATAAATTTATGTTTTTGTAAAAATAATTGATATTTTTAAAAAAACTTAATTTTTGTTCTATAACATTTATTGATGTTGATTTTGATGTTAAAATTAATTTTGGATGTTTTGAGAGTATTTAGGGATGGTTGGAAGGACTTAGGATAGAAGACCATATTCCCTTCAGCTCTCTATTTCCAAAGAGCTGAAGGAGTTTTAAAAAAAAATTATGTACTTGAGTTGAGCGCTACAGTGCCCGCGTGCACTATAGTGCGCACGGTACGTGCTACGTGTGCCGAATTTTGTTTCCTGTCGTTCTGAAGTTTCCGGACTCCAATTCAGCCCTGGTTTTTTCCTATATACTTGTAATCGAATATGATATTTCATTAAATATTTAAATTAGAAGTTTTGATATTAGTATTATGCTTGCGGTTGTCTGCAATTTATTTTGGATTTGATCCATAAATACTTAGACAACTCAGTAGCTGTAGCACAAAACTGATATAGCGTCTAAGTCATATTGATGTTGAATTTGGATTCTGTTAAATATGAATGATGCTGGTTAAGGAAAACAATTGGGTTTGTTAGACAGACTTGATTTGTAAAGCAGACTTACTTGTTGTTACCTACCTCTTGAGTGCTGGTGAACTCTTGAGGGCCACGGTATGTGATACACATTGAGATGTGTATATGATACTGGGGATTGACACTAGAGTAAGTGGGAGAAATTGTTAGGGTTGGTGCTCTGGATCATATTTATGTCCGATTCATAAATACGAGCAATTCTATTTTCCATAATATTACTAATTTAATGGTATCACACTTGTCTTTTATACACTTATTCGATCTAATTATGATTATATATCTGATTACGATTAGATCGAAACTGAATCTGGTTCAGTGATACGTGTATATTAGACAAAGACTCTATGACTTACAATATAGTGCGCAATTACAACTTAGTTTGTAATTGACATTGGGAAGCGCACTATAAGTCGTATATCCTTAAATAAAGTTCCTGGTCAAGATTTACTAACACGGGTCGGTTAGTAAAATCTGTTGAGACCAGTACATGTCGTATATCATGACTTGGTCCGATGGTTTATCTCTAGTGAACCATGAGTCTCGGGAGACTCGTATAGACATGTAGGTGTTTATTTCATAAGACATTGAACGACTCACTGAAGATTTCCTAATAGATGGTACACCAATGTCAATAGGAATCTTCACGAGTTGAGCGAGCATAGTGGTCCTTCGACTTGAGATACCACTGTGGGATATATGAGTTATCCTCCACACTTTGATGGCAGTCACGTCACCGATCTATTCATGATCAGACCTCCGCCTGTTCGTTGGGTGTGGACTGATGCTCATGATATCCAGTGTGTATCAAGACAGGATCCGTAAGTCCTGTGTACAGGGCATAGGCATCCGCACGTGTTTGCAATCTAGTAAATCCATGGCCGTGGTATAACTTCGGAAATCAGTTCCGAGTGTTATTTAGAGATCATAAATTGAAAGTCGACTATATTATACCGAACAAATTTGACATTCTCATCTATATCCTAGGTATATTATGGATGGCCTGTGACGGAGGGATTATACGAATGCAATGACCTCACTTGCATAGTTTAGCGAGATTATTCGTGGTCGTTATAATTCATGAGTGGGTGAATTATAGACACGAAATTGGATTTCGTGACGGATAAACCTAAAATTATAGAGTCCCACAATATGAAGTGTACTCGTTGAGCATTTGGACAACACGTTATGGATAATATTGATTATTCATATATTTTACCGGATTAAATTAGTTAATTCGAATCGTTTAATTAGTAAACAAAATTACACATGCTGAGATTATTTTAATGCATATTTATATTTGATACATAATTAGATTAGATACACATTAATTGGTAAATTATTTGATGACACATGTAAATTAAATAATAATTGTTTGACTTTTATGATTTGATTTAAATGTGTAAAAGTAGCACTATTATTTAAAGTATATTAATAGTAGTATATAGTAAATATTATGCCATGTGTCATAACCTTTTGCCAAGTCTTTTATTTTAATTAAAATGTTTTAATTATTGCCTTTTAAAAGGCTATTATTCACGCCACTTTGGAGATAAGTAAAAGGAAAATTATTTTCTTTCATTTGGTGGGTGTTGAACAATATTTCTAACCTCCTCCAACGTGAAACTCAACCACCAAGCATACCCAATGGATTTTTGAGAAGAAAAATAAGCAAGAATAAAAGGAAATTGAAGATTAAAGGTAATCTTTAATATTCTCCAATTGTGAAATTTATTTCTTTTGTTATTCTTGTTGTTTACATATGATGTAGAATTATTTTTATCTCAAAAATTTGAGGCTTTGAGTTTTGATTGTTTGATTAAGTGGCTAGATGCATGTGTATATATATTGAACTAGATTAAGATAATTTAGGTTCAATTTGTTGTTGGATAACTTGGTTTCCATTCTAGAGTTGTTGAGCCACTTTAAAATAACCTAGAATTACTCTAGAGTTCTTCATGTGTGGTGGGACTTCTTTGGTGTAAGATTAATTTGATTAATCTTATGATAAAATTGGATTTAAGACATGTTTTGTGGACTGTTTTTTCCTCACTGTTTTGACCGGAAAATCTGGAATTTTTTTGATGAAAAATATGTCATTTGTATGTAATATATGTGTTTTGGGAGTTGGAACAATTGCTGAAAATTATTTCCGAGTTGAAATAAGCAAAAACGACCAAAAACGCCATTACTGGGTGACTTTTGAGCAACAGGGTGACGGCTGTCCAAACAGTAAATCTGTCACTTTTCGAGTAGCCCATGAACTGTCCTGACACTATTGGGGCTGACCTGGATATTCCCCGTAAGTGTCAGATAGTCGGTTCAGTCGAAAATGCATTTTACATCATTTTACGGAAAAAACGGTTCTCGTAAAAGTTTCGCGAAGTTTCAACCTTATTTATGTCAATATTCGATATTGAATAAATAGGTTTAGGTGAAATATGAATAAATTATTCATATTAGATATTGAATAATTTATTCGGTAAATTAAAAAAGTTTTAAATTACGATTTCACCCGAACCGCGCTTCCGCAGTGTCCATCGCCCAAAAACCCCAACATGCGGGCAATAGTAAGTAAAGCGTAACCCCAAAGGTAATAAGGAAGATCTGTATAGCTCATCCTTGTTCACACCATATTCAATAAAGTATGATTTCTACGCTCAAACACATCATTTTGTTGAGGTGTTACTGGTGGGCTATAATGGGCAAGAATTACATCCTCCCTTAAATAATTTCTGAATTCTTCACTCATGTATTCACCGCCTCTATGATCTAAGACACTTGATGAATTTACTGGTTTTTTTTCTATTTCGTTTCAGAATATTTTGAACTTGTCAAATATTTTCAATTTATGTCTCATCAAATAGACTTATCATCCGTGAAAGTCACAAAGTATGTTGAACCATCATGAGCATTGTGATTTAATGGACCACACACATCGATGTGTATTAGCTCAATTAAATCTCCAGCACGGTGTCCAACACCAAGAAATGAGGCCTTTGTCATCTTCCATTGGATGCATGACTCAAAAATCAGATAAAAATCTAAGCTAAGATTTTCAATTAAACCATCATTTACCAATTTGGATAGATGTCTAACATTTATGTGGTCCAATCTCATATGCCATAATTCAATATTATTTAATTCAGATTTCCTACTTGTATTTTCCTCTACATTAAAGACATCTCTATATGTTTCCAAAAAATAGTGACCGTTTGATAAAAACATTAATATTTCAAAAAATTATTTTTATCATATAAACATAAAGTTTCATCATTATTGTTTATTTTATATCCATCTGTATCTAATATTGACAATGATTATTTATCTGATAAAAGAGGGTGCATAATAACAGTCTTGTAAATTTAATTTATAACCATTGAGGAGATATAAAACAATAGTTCATATGGCTTTAATATCCAATATCTCGCCATTGCCAACTCTAAGCTGTTGGGGTTGGTGCTCAGAGCGCCAATCCGAACCGTATTTATGTCTGATTCATGAATACAAAAATCCCAATTTTCCATAATATTACATTTTTAATGGTTACACCTCTTGTTTTTATATACGTATTCGATCTGATTACGATTAGATTGAAACTAAATGTGGTTTAGTGATATGTATATATTAGACAAAGACCTGATAATATATAATGCAGTACATAGTTACAAAGTTAGTTTGTAATTGACATTGGGAAGTGTTACTGCTAAATTTATATTATCAAATAAAGTTCCTGGTCAAGATTTACTAACACAGGTCGGTTAGTCAAATCCGTTGAGACCAGTACATGTCGTATATCGAGACTTGGTCCGATGATTTATCCCAATGAACCATGAGTTTGGGTGACTCATATAGACGTGTAGGTGTTTATAGTGTATAAACACTGAACGACTCACCGAAGATTATTAATTGATGGTACACCAACGTCAATAAGAATCTTCTCGGGTTGAGTAGCATAAGTGGTCCTTCGACTTGAGACACCACTGTGGATGTATGAGACATCCTCCACACTTAGATGGCAGTCACGTCACCGATATATTTAGATCAGACCTCCGCCTGTTCGTTAGGTGTGGATCGATCCTCAGGATATCCTGTGTGTGTCAAGATAGGATCCGTCAGTTCTGTGTACAGAGCATAGGTAGTCCATATGTGTTTAGCAATCTGTTAAATCTGTGGCCACAATATACTTCGAAAGTAAGTTCCAAGTGTTATTTAGATATTGCTAATAGATACGTCGACGAGATAATACATATAGAGATTTGACGTTTACATCTATATCTCTGGGATTATCCGGATACCTGTGACGGAGGGATTATACGTATGCGATGACCTCGACCTGTATGATTCAGCTAGTTTATCTGTGATCGTCATAATTTACGGATGGGTAAATTATGGAAAGGAAATTAGATTTTGTGACGGATATACCTGAATCTAGAGAGTCTCACTAATGATATATACTCGTACAGCACTAGGGCAACTTTTATGAATAATGGTGATTATTCATAAATCGTTTAATTGTTAAACGAAAAATACATGCAAACGGGCCGAACCGTCATTTCCTAATTAATGTGTATTTGTATTTAATATATGATATTATTAAATACACATTAATAAATTGTCAAATAAAGGTATTTGACATATATCATTAATATATGTATTTGAGATATTTAAAGTAAATATAATTCATATATTTGAGATATTTGTATTTAATTAATTATTTAATTATTTAATTGTTAAATGATTAATATAATTAAAATATAAATATCTCACCAAATGATAAAGTTATGAAATGATTATAAGTGTAAATGTTTGACTTTACATTAAAGGAAAAAGTTGTCAAATTGAATTTGACTTCCTTGGATCTTTGTTTTAATTGTTAAAAATTGAAAATATCAATTTTCCTTTTTTATTTGTTATTTTCGGCCAACACCCTAAATTGAATATAAGTGTTATATTTTTGAGTTGCAATTTTTGACTTATTGAATTACATTAAAGTGTTAATGATTTCTAAAACAAGTTGGCAAGTTGGCTTTAAATGAAACAAAAATAAAATATTTAGATATTTCTTCCACCAATTTCGGCCAAGGCTCTTTTTGGGTGAAGTATATGTTTCATTTCATTTTAGGGTTTAAGAAGTTCATTAGATACCAAATAAAACATAAAATAAGATGAGAGAAAAGCTTGAAGGCCTAAAGAATAAAGCTTGGAAAAATCATGTTTTTGTAAGTTTTTCTTCAAAGTCTTCAACATGAAATATGTTTCTAACATGCTTAGCTTCATTTTTCATGCTTTGATGTTATCTCTACTCTTATAGTTTGTGTTGTTATGGTTGTGATCTTGAATGAAAGATTGATGCATGTAAGTAAGCTTGATATGGTTTCAAAGCTTCACTTTTGATTTTTGGAAAATCAAGTTGCCATTCTAGAGTTGGTAAGCCACTCCTTGGTGACCTAGAATTGTTCTAGAGTTGTTTCAAAGTGGTGAGGCTAGATTGGTGAAGTATTGAATGGATTAAAGTGTTGGATTTTGTAAATTTGATGAAATTAGACAATTTGATGAAATTGAAAAATTAGGGTTCATAACCCACTCAAAATTTGAATATTTTCTTATATGTGATTTATTATGGTATGAATATGATGCATGTAAATTTTTGGGTTGATTGGATTTGATCTTGGCATGTTTTGAACAAAAGGGACCAAAATGCAATTACTTGAAAATTTGGGGTGCTCACGACAATCACTCAAAAATTGGGGATTTGTGTTAAATCTGATTTTGATGCATTAGATGTGTTGAAAATATTTTAGAAATGATTTAGAATCATCCAAAATTATATTTGATAATTTTTGGGCTAGAATAATCAATTTACAAAGTTTTGGGGCAATTCGGTAATTACCAAGAAATTTGATCTCTTGTGTAATTTTTCAGAATTTGATAATTGGATAATTAAATAAATAAGTTTATTTGATTGATCCGAGAAAAATTTTGAAATAGGAAAATTTTGATTTTCCACTATTCCGCTGCGTTACCGATATTCCCCCTTAAAACCCCATCAAAATGGTATGAGAGCGAGTCTGATTCTGGACCCCCCATATTATTAGCCCTTTAAAATATAATGTTTGTTCTTGTCTTTACTTGTTGCATGCACATATTTATTTAATTTGATTAAATAAATTAAAAAGATCTTTTATGGAATATCCCTGCTTAATAAGGTTTTAAAGTAACTAGTATTTGGAATACTTGTTTCTTGGTCCGTCTCGTCAATACGGTTTATAAATATTTTTCCGTGACTACATCCGAGACCGTGCCTCTGCTGTGAGGATACAGCCGATAGAGATTTATTTATGCCGGATGTATATTAGATACTAGATAAATTCAAGCGAAAGCGGAATCCTGAACGTGCCCTAGCTGTCAGGGTTACACAAGTAACTTAAGTTTATCATTGACGAGTTTAACCTTGGTACGTCTCCTTGTGGGCCTGCCTTAGCAGCGACAACGAGAAACGACCAGGACCGGAAACTCAGGAGTCACTAGTGAGTGATTGACAATGAGTTGTCTACCTGTGAATATACGTAGGCGAGACCGTGCCTCTGCTGTGAGTCGAAATATATTCATGGGGTCCTCTTCCCATTATGGAATTCGATTTAATTATTGAATTCTCATTTTCCGTTAGGGATTACGGTATTATGTAAAATAGTGGGAGACACTGCTAAGTTTAAAAATTCCTTAACTTAGGCAGTGTGTATTATTATGGAAATAGCCGCTTGTTTGTTTTCCTTAATCTATATTAGATAGAATTAAACTTTTAATTCACTACATACATATTTTGATATGTTAACTGACTTCATTCTTGGTTGTAGTTAATTCTAGAATAGGTTCGAGATACTATTAGATTAGGATATTATTAGATTGGTCTAAACCATCGGGAACTGTTTTTCCGATTTTCTTCAAAAATCAAGATGGTTAATGACTTAGTTTCTAAGTCATGATAGATAATCTAGATAGATATCCCTTTTAGGATATAATACTTTAGAGAGAATAGTTTCTTATGCAGTAAGAATTGACTTAAATTAGTTCATGTCTCGAGATTCTTGTCTGGTATTAAGAAAGCCTCATTAGGTATTTGTTTATCTAGTAATGACGTTTCTTAGCTTTAATGACCTTTAGAGGCAATGTGTCTGACACAATTTGCAAATCAGTTATTTGCAATTGTTGTGAATAGTTGAATGCAAATAGTAAAGCTAAAGAAAGGAGATGCGTATAGTTGTGTATAGAAAATATCGATTTTCACAATACTACAACTATAGGTATTGGATACCAGATCTCACGTCTAGTTATTAAAAATATTAGTTAATGATTGTTTTGATATTTGATATCAGAACTTGCAACTATTGGATAGTTTCTTGTTCTTTATAAACAGTTGTTATATATTTTAAATATAACTAGTAGTGTCATTGACGTAGAGATAAACATTAAGAAAAATTATTCGGTAAAATAAATAATTTAGAACGGTGCTTTATGAGTTTAATCACTTAAGCATTAGATGCTTATTCCGTATGGTAAAGGATGGTTTGATACGAGATCACACCACACATCCTTATCCATTTAATGAATATTGTAATCAGGAAGGTGATTAAGATCTCGTTTAACCAATGATTGTCATTGGACCATTAGATTTATTAAACTAATACATTGGATGTATGTAGTTTAATAAATAATAATTGCTTAAGATAGTTTTCTTTATTTCGTAACTTAGTTTATGAATTTTCATAACTTAGTTACGTGTTTCTGAAGGAACACATATTGAACGTCTTGAAATGATCAAGAACTTTCAATCTGTTCTAATGAAACGCAGATTGAACATATTTGACTGGTTCAAATATATTCAATATGAAATTTTGAAAATGTGATCCTTAAAATTCATAACAAGTCTTTGAATTGTTCAAAGATCTTTGATACGATCAAACATATGAATTTAAAGTAATTAGTTCTAAGGTTATTGAGTGAATATGATTCATATTCAATATTATTCTTCCACGATTCCATCTTGATGGAATTGAGTAGTAGGAGCAGTCGAATCTTATATGATTTGATTCGTTTGATATTGAATGTTACCGAATTAGTTTCAATACTCTTAGGGATATGCTCCAGTAACACTAGTTCATCCTTTTAATTTAGGTTCCATTAATTTCCACAGTTACATATATGATATGCATAGTAGAAAATCTGAATCTTGAAAAGTTTGAGATTTGAATTCTTTTATATTAATAGTTATATAATGGAAATTACTTACACCTTGGAGGTATAAGTAGAAGTTTATCGTTTATTATTGTTTAATATAATATTGTATTCTATTTAATAGAATATCTTTCCTACGATCCTAAGTAATAAAATTGTTTTATTACTTGGTGTGTAACATCGGATGTTAATTATTGTAGAAAAGACTTGACTTATTGAAGTCAAATGTGAGAATGATAAATTGTAAATGGAACTACGTAATTAATAAGATGAAACAACCTTTATACATCTTCTATATAAGTTTAATAGGATAACATAATCATTCATGAGTATTTGATACTTAATGGTTCTGTTGTTTTCTTATTGAAGAAAAATTATCCTATAACTTATAATGGAAGCGATATTTGATATCGATTCTGGAAGTTCACCATTGAACCATAGATCTAAGATTGTTCATAGCTTACTACGATCAAGTTTTGAACTTGATTAAGCTCTTATTATGAATTAGTTCATGATTTGTGCTAATTATTTGAGCAGCGAAAGCGGTGTGAGCTTATTAAAAGTTTGACCTTTACAGTATGACAGTGAGAAATGTCATACTCAGCAATCTATTGTAGATTCTGAGAAAACTTATCTCTAGTCACACTAATTGAACAATTAAAGATATATTGGTTAATGTTGATATTAAACTGTACATTTTAGCTAAAGAATGCAAAATGGCGTTTTTTGAATGACTTATTCAGATAAGAGATCAGTTGTGATTTTTTTGTTTGAATAGTTCATTCTGGAATGGCCCTAGAGTTTGTGTTCTGCTGAGATCGCAGTTTAGTGTGCTAGCTTATAGAGCCTATTGTAGACTCGGATAAGTCTTCCCCAGAAATTCGTGTTCTCTATTTTTGATATCTGTCAGATTGTCTGATCTTGTCAAAGTATAGAGAATACATATGTGACTGAAGGGTTAGTGGGAGTGTACAAATTACTTTCTAGTGTTATATATCCTAACGAACATTATCATTATTATGGTAATAATGTGATGTTTGTAAGGTAAAAGATTTACCTAAGTCTTCTTTACTCCGTGAAAGGAGTGAGAGTAGTCTCTGTTATATTTGATATAAAGTTTTATATAAGATATAAAACTAAGAGACTTGTGAGATACTCCTATTAGTCGTGCATTAGATATGATCTAATAAAAGACACAACAAGGCTATCTGTATGACAGTTAGTATAACTGTATGACAGTTAATGTGTGTCTTGTATATATTATTCATCTTTCGTAAATGATGATTCCTTTTTCGAAAGAAATATTGATTAGAATGTCTAATCAATCTTATGTATCATTTGATGATGACATAATGAATACTTTCTTATGTGTGATTAAATATATCGATTTAATCGTAATTGTTACGAGTTATTTTGATATCATATAGACCATATGATGGATCTTGAAACACGTTCTTTGTGATCTTTAAGATATTAAGAACGAGTTTCTAATTCATGGAGAACACAGTCTGCAACC
>SKCR01035261.1:0-81464 GCA_019454045.1 Zanthoxylum bungeanum | reverse complement strand
TATCTGTGTACTCAATAATACTTCACTTTACAACTCTATTAATGGACACTTTTAAAATTTTACCATGACTTATACACTACTAATGTCTGCATGCAACTTTACTTTGACACTGATTGTGCTGAACCTTTGTACTCAACTTGGTGGACCCAAACACCCTAGTGAATGCCATCAGTATCCATCCTCTCGAGCTTGTCCTCCTAGTAATCCTGCAAAACAGGAATCTTTGGAGGTGGCGTTTGAATGACCTAGTGAGTGGACAGTTTAAAATTGAAACTGAAATGCTTAAAGATAAATTCATGGTCCTGGATTAAAAAAAACATCTCAAGAAAATCAATCTTTTTTGAAATTCCTTTCTCGTCTGAAAACCAATCTCTTTTTGTGAAACTTTTCTAGAAATCCTTTCTGTCTTTAAAATATGTGATATTTCTGTAAAACTGAATTCTTTCTAAAACGCTTTCATAAAAATAGCTGTTTTTGAAAATCTCATCTGAAATATCTGAGAATCTGTAGAAAATCTGACGCATGGGGGCGTTATGTGTTGCCGTCCCCCCATACGTCTAAACTAGTGTCTTGGGGTGTTACATATCGTCGTCCCCCAAGTTATTGAACTAGAGCCAGGTGTGAAAATCCATGCCATTGGGTCATTACGTATCGTCGTCCCCCAATCCATGCCATCATCCTGACCCTGAATCTAGGATCCAAGGACATCTGTCATCCCTAATCCTAAACTAGGATCTAGGGGCGTTACGTATCGCCGTCCCCCTAGTCTTGATCTACATGTGCACATGTCTATACCCGTCAATTCCAAGTTACATTTGAGGTGGGATTTTCCCCCATGCCTCTAAGATCATAAAAATCATGCTTTTAAAATCAAATCTTTCTGAAACATACTAATTCATAATATAACTGAAATTCATCTTGGCTAATGCCATAATGCATTTAAAAGTAAGTCTCAAATCAAAATCAATTATGTAAATATCAACTTGAAAAGAAAATATCCACTCACAGATTTGGAATCAAGCTGTCACTACTTCACTTCGTCAAAGAGAATTGTGATTCCTGCCGATAATCTATAATCGATAACCTTAATTAGTACATATGTTGAGAGATATGCTTCGAAACTAGACTAAGTTTCTAACTATTATCACTATATGGCGTATTATGCTTGTGACATGACATAATACGTGTGTATATGAAACCCTAAGAGTGGCCTCTAACATCCTAAGATAAAATTGAAATGGACTGAAACTATTTCTGTCACGCATTGTGCGTCACCCATACAAGCAGACTGAGGCAGAGAACATCCTTATAATTTGCATCGTGATGCCAAGTGTTGAATGCCACGATTCCCACATGACCAGACCTAAGGTAGAGAGCACTAACATTATCAGCGTCGCGACGCTATCCCATATGCGTCCCGACGCTAGCCCGATTTCAGGGCCAAAAACCAGTTCTCTATTATCACTGCCTAAGCAATTCCAACACCCTCATATACACTTCAAAATGTTTAGAACATCATCCAAGAACTTGAACTAATATTACTTCAGAAAATAAAACCCCCTAAAAACAAATATAATTCGACCAATGCACAAAAAAATAAAACTCTAGATTTTCAACTTAAAGCAAAACAAACTCATATCAAACATTTCCTAATGCATGCTTCACCATCAATTACCATTAAAGAAACAAAAACACTCCCCCATTTGAAGCATGGCAGTTTCGGCCAACCCCCTTATCCTTGGGGGAAAATTGGACATTTACAAAAAAAGCTCAATCCATGCTCAATGCTATCATGACACCCTCCAAAATGCATGCTAACAACACTATCAATGCCCATTAAGCAAATCCAAACCCTAGGGTATGCAAGGTGCGAATTTGGGGCTTTATTTTCTTTGCCCAAAATCGAAAAAAAAAAGATAAAAAGAGAAAGGAAGCTTACTGATGAGCACTAAAAAATGCATATTTATTATACAATAAGTTAATCATTTTACACTTATAGTTTCACTAATCTCTCTAAATTGGCACATTTGTGAAATATTATTTTATGTCATGCTTTGAGTATTTTTACTGTGTTATTTTATGTTATTTGTCAGGTAAAATACTGCTCGGAAGCTCAACAAGACAAACTAGACTGAAAAAGGGAAAAAATCAGAAATCAACACATGCGTCGTGACACAGAATTTACGGCGCGTCACGACGTGCCTTCCTTCAACACGTGTCCCCATCATATCACTCCTCGCGTTGCGACGCTTGGAGCCTGCGTCACATCGCGACGTGCCTAATGAAACAAAGACACTGCCGACTCACCAACACGTGTCCCCAACATGGATTCACCATTCTCTGACACGTATCCCAAACATGCACGCGCATCGAGATGCAAGAAGAAAATGGGCGTCGTGACGCGTGACCCAAATTGCCTATAAATAAGAGCGTCCGACATCATAAATTTTCATACTTTCTTTCATGATTCCTCTATAAATCTTGGAGAGAGAGTGTCTTGTTTGTTTATTTACTTAAAGCTTTTTGTAATGTCTTTTTCTTTCAGTAATAAAAGTACAAGTATTTTTTATTACAAAATGAGTAGCTAATTTCTTTTATGCTGGGGTAAGGGTGAAACTTTTATAATGAAAACATAGATTAAACTCGCTTCTATTATAATAAATAAATTGAAATCTAATGATTAAAAATTGATTTAATTCTAAATTAATTATTGACAATATTTCTACCACCTTTATTGCTGGTTCTATCTTTCCACCACCTATATGGCTGGTTTTATACGTCTACCGCCTATATGGCTAGTTTTATCTTTCCACCGCCTTTATGGCTGGTTTTATCTTTCTACCGCCTTGATGGCTGGTTCTATCTCTCCACTACCTATATGGATGGTTTTATACGATTTTGGCATAATTAAGTACCTTGGTAGGACTTATTATAGACAAATGGTATCACCGCCTTTATGGCTGGTTTTATGTTTTTGGCATGCTTAGTACCTTGGCAGGACTAATTATTGATAGAAATGATTACCGCCTTTATGGCTGGTTCTTTCTATTGGCATAATTAATTCATATATTAAATTAAGTAGGTAAGAATGTCAATTTATAAATTATAATAAAGCGAGATTTCTAAATATTTAAAAGACTAAAAGTGGAACCCTTAACTCCAGCATTTCATTCTATTATTGCATTCCAACCTAAAAGTCTTCAACTACTTCAACAAATCAAACTTTTCTTTTCAACACTGCTCATTATTCTATTTTTCTAAATCTCTTCTATGTGGATCGACCCCGGACTCACCGGGTTATTTTATTATTTCAACACTCTTATACTTGGGAGTAAAATACCACTTTTTGAGCGTGTCAAGTTGACGTTTGAATAAAGTTCATTTCCGTAGCCTTTTGAACTCGAGCAATTAAGTCTGAATGGGTGTTTTAACATTTAGTACCCTAAGGCCAACTGGTCTGGGAATCACTGGCCCAAAGCTCATTACAGGGGTTAAAAAGAAAGCTTAAGGGAATCAGACATTATTTATCTCAGATTCGAGCAATTAAGTCTGTAGGGGTGTCTTAACACCTAGTGCCCTAAAACCAACTGGTTTGGGAGTCACTGGCCCAAAGTTCGATACATGGATTGAAGATATGTTTATAATTAAACTTTCACTGCCAAAATGTGTAAACCCTAATATAATTTTACGACAAAAATATTACTCTTTTTTCAACAAATACTTGTGATATTGTGGGCACAATATATTGATTAATACCTTGTTTTATGAGTACATGGAAGAATGGTAAAAAGTACAGGAGAAATCATTTATTTGATCATTTAGAAAGAAATAAAATAATTGTTAACTTAGATAAGAATTTCTCTTTTTTAAATTCCGCTTGAATTACTAGGGACTAGTAATAAGCTGGTTGGGGGGGTGTGATGAACACTAAAAAGTGCATATTTATTATACGATAAGTTAATCATTTTACAATTATAGTTTCACTAATCTCTCTAAATTGGCACATTTGTGAAATATTATTTTATGTCATGCTTTGAGTGTTTTTACTGTGTTATTTTATGTTATTTGTCAGGTAAAATACTACTCAGAAGCTCGACAGGACAAACCAGACTGAAAAAGGGCAAAAATCATAAATCAACACTTGTGTTGGGACACATAATTTACGATGCGTCGCGACGTGCCTTCCTTCAACACGTGTCCCCATCATATCACTCCTCGCGTCGCGACGCGTGGAGCCTGCGTCACGTCGTGATGCGCCTAATGAAACAAAGACACCGCCGTCTCACCAACACGTGTCTCCAATGTGGATTCACTATTCTCTAACACGTATCCCCAACATGCATGCGCGTCGCGACACAAGAAGAAAATGGGCGTCGCGACGCGTGACCCAAATTGCCTATAAATAGGAGCGTCTGGCATCATAAATTTTCATACTTTCTTTCCTGATTCCTCTGTAAATCTTGGAGTGAAGGTGTCTTGTTTGTTTATTTACTTAAAGAATTTTGTAATGTCTTTTTCTTTCAGTAATAAAAGTACAAGTATGTTTTATTACAAAATGAGTAGCTAATTTCTTTTATGTTGGGGTAAGGGTGAATCTTTTATAATGAAAATATAGATTAAACTCGCTTATATTATAATAAATAAATTGAAATCTAATGATTAAAACTTGATTTAATTCTAGATTAATTATTGACAATATTTCTACCACATTTATTGCTGGTTCTATCTTTCCACCACCTATATGGCTGGTTTTATACGTCTACCGCCTATATGGCTAGTTTTATCTTTCCACCGCCTTTATGGCTGGTTTTATCTTTCTACCGCCTTGATGGCTGGTTCTATCTTTCCACTACCTATATGGATGGTTTTATACGATTTTGGCATAATTAAGTACCTTGGTAGGACTTATTATAGACAAATGGTATCACCACCTTTATAGCTGGTTTTATGTTTTTGGCATGCATAGTACATTGGCAGGACTAATTATTGACAGAAATTATTAACGCCTTTATGGTTGGTTCTTTCGATTGGCATAATTAATTCATGTATTAAATTAAGTAGGTAAAAATGGAAATTTATAAATTATAATAAAGCGAGATTTCTAATCTTAAAAGACTAAAAGTGGAACCCCTAACTCCAGAATTTCATTCTATTATTGCATTCCAACCTAAAAGTCTTCAACTACTTCAACAAATCAAACTTTTCTTTTCAGCACTACTCATTATTCTATTTTGCTAAATCTCTTCTCTGTAGATCGACCCCGGACTCACCGGGTTATTTTATTACTTCGACACTCTTATATTTGGGAGTAAAAGACCAATTTTTGAGCGTGTCACTTACGATACTTGGAAGTGTGCTTGAATGGATCCAAAAATGACTTGAAAATGGGGACAAGAGGGAGAGAAGAAAAATGGCATGAGCAATCCGCCATTTTTTCTTTTCACGTTTTTGGTGAGGGAGAGAGTGAATAGTGCCTTATTTACAGGCAAAAGACTTATTTTTTAATGAAATGAATGGCTAAGATTGTGACACATCACTCAATTCTAGTATATTCTTGAAATTTACTGTAGCATCCATAGTAATCATGATTTTGGACCTACTTCTGATTCGAATTTTAAAAAATATCCAACTCGGAAGTTGTAGGTCTCGGTCTTATCTTTCCCACGATATAAATTCATAAAAATCACAGATCATATGAAAAGGTTATAGCCCAAATACTAAGGGCTGTCCGAAATAAAACCGAAAGTAAATTTCGTATCGGAATTGCAAAGAATTCATCGAATCTTCAAAATGTAATTCACGAGCACATACTCGTTTGAGCATGATTTATATAATGTATTATGTCACCTATAACATAATAGTCATCAGAATTACCGGGGTGTTACATGATATGTGAATGTTCTTTATCTAGCGGTCACTATGTTTTGGAAACATATAGATATGTCTTTAACATAGAGGAAAATACAAGTAGAAGATCTAAATTAAATAATATTGAATTATGACATATGAGATTTGGCCACACAGGTGTTAGAAGTCTATCAAAATTGGTTAAAGATGGTTTGATTGAAGATCTTACCTTATATCCTTATCCGATTTATGAGTCATGCATCTAAGGGAAAATGACAAAGGCCCCATTTCTTTGTGTTGGACACTATACTGAAGATTTATTGGAACTAATACACAGTGATGTGTGTGGTCCATTAAATCATACAGTTCATGATGGTTCGACATACTACATGACTTTCAAGGATGATAAGTCAAGATATGGATATGTCTATTTGATGATACATAAATCAGAAACATTTGACAAGTTTAAAATATTTCGAAATGAAGTAGAAAAACAAATCGGTAAATTCATCAAATGCCTTCGATAAGATCGAGGCGGTGAATACATGAGTGACAAATTCAGAAGTTATTTAGAGGGGAATGGAATTCTCGCCAACTGTAAGGCAGTAAATGTACCTTTCCGATACGACATACATTATTTCGAAGAAAATGGCACCTCATACTAAAGAAGAAAGAGTTAGAATGTCTAACTAGCCATATGGTTTTTGTATTGGAAACATTATGTATGCTCTGTTATATACGAGCCTGACATCAGTTTCGGCGTCAGTGTGACTAGCCAGTATCAATCTGATCCAGGTAATGATCATTGGACAACCATGAAACATATCATGAAATATCTTAAGGGTACTAAGGATAAGTTTCCCATATATGGAGAAGATGAGCTACAAGTTAAGGGTTATACAGACTTCGACTTCCAAGGAGATCTAGATGATAGAAAATCTACATCCTGGTATATATTTACCCTTAATGGCGGTGTGGTTAGTTGGCGATGTCCAAATCAAGGCTCAACAGCTGATTCCACCACAAAAGTAGAATTTATAGCGGCTTCAGAAGCTGCTAAAGAAGTTGTCTAGATTAGAAATATTTTATCACAGAACTTGACATTATGCCCTGTATTGTAGATTTGATCCCACTATATTGTGATAATAGCGGAGCCATTGCGCAGGCTAAGGAGCCAATGACGCATTCCAAGTCTAAAAACATGGAAAGAAAATATTGCTTGATTAGAGAGATTATTGAATGAAAAGACATAGTGGTCGTGAAGGTTCAAAGAATAGACAATATATGAGACCTACTTACAAAGGCCTTACCTCCTAAGTTATTCGATAGATATGTGGAGGAGATGAGACTGTGGTACTATCCAGATTGGCACTAAGCAAGTGAGAGTTTTTTGGATTTGGTTCTTGGAGTGCCAATCCGAATAATGTATTGTATATTTTATTATTTACTAATAAAATAACTACATTTTCATTTCAAACCTTATTAATGATAATGTCATTATGCATAATAGATTGATGTATAGATATGCTAAGAATGACATCGACCTTAGAATAGTCTTATAGTAATACTGAACATTGGGTGGTCCGACATTGGGATAATATTACTATTATAAACTATTATTGAAATAAATATTCTTAGTCGTTGGTTTTGGAATACAGTCGAATTCCTATAACCTAGAAGACTATCACATGCCATATATTGGAATTAGAGTTTCAATGATTTAACCAGATGTGCAATGAGCTTTGAAAGCTCGTATAAACGTGTGGGTATTCGTTAGAGCAAATACTTAATGACTTACAAGTAATTCCTAATAGTTGAAAGTACATACCACTGTCAATAGGAATCTTGACGAGTTGAATAGCATATGTGATCCTTTGTCTATATGATAACATTGATTTTGTGTGAGATCCTCCACACTTAGATGTCATGTATGTCAAAAACCTTTCATGGTCTGGCATCTAGATGTTCGTTGGGTGTGGATTGATGCATTCGTTAATCTAGTGCGTATCAAGATAGGATCAATCGGCATGTATGAGTACCAAATGGGTTTAGGTATCCATGTAAGTAAGTCACAATTCTTAAAACTTTGGCCAAATTCGATCACCTAGTGTATATCACATACATCAGAAATGACTTCTGATTAGTTGTAAAGAATCACCGACATGTCGATATGACATGTGCGCCTTGAAAACTTGAAGGTGTAATATATGTTTTCTAAACACAACTTGGATAGCCTATGATGAAGAGATTGATAAACATATGTGATGACCTCGACTTGTATAGTTCAGAAAAGTCGTTCGTGTTCATCGCGAATTCGAAGGTGGCCGAATTACGTACATATATGCTAGACTTATATGATGAACATGTCTGGACTTAGAGAGTCCCACAGTGTACTCGTTGAGCACTAGGGTAGCCGATAATTTTTGATAATAAATAATATTCGATATTATAATTATCAACTAAGATAATTAAGTGTTATTGGATAACATTGATTATTTACTTTGACCAAACCTAATTAATTGGATTAATCCAAAATTTACACAATTTGTCATAATTTCATAAATATCTCTACCATGTTAGGATATTTTGGTAATTATAAATATGTAATTATAGGTGCATTTGGCTTGATTTATTGGATTAAATCAAAGTAGTAGACATGTAACTAATCCATTAATTAAACTTTTTCTTGATTTAATTGGATTAAATCAAAGTGGTAGACAAATGTGATTAGTCATACCTAATTATACATATTTGAAAAAATTAGATTAAGCCCACATAAAAGTTTATTAGAACTTTTATTAATTAAAAATTGCCTAAGTTTTGCTATAAATAGCAAGCTTGAGTAAAGGTTCTAATCAAGCTTGAGAAAGCTAAAAACAAACAAGAATTAGAAATTAGCCTAAGTAAAAGAAATGTTTAGAGAAGCTTTGGAAGATCTCTACAATATTTCAACTAGGAGAAATCAAGATTGGATCTTGGAGTGAAGCTTGCTATCATTGGAATCAAGATTGGATCTTGGTGTCAGGCTTGCTAACTTTGGAATTTCTCCATAACATTTCAACAAGAAGAAGTAGATTGGATCTTTGAATCAACCTTGATAGGTAAGTTTTGATCTTCTCCAAAACTATGTTTTTCATTAGGGAGTTTTCATTAGTAAGACATATAGTGATGAATTATGTATTAGATATATAATAACATAGCTTGATGTTGAAATTAAGCTAATTAATTGTGTTAGGATGCTTTAGAAGTATAAACACAATATGCGTGTAGTTGGGTCAAAATATTTATATTAGACATAGAGATAAAATTAGAGTTTGGAACTATAGAGAATAGCTTGGAGATAAGGCTACCATTCTAGAATCACTTGACCACCTTTGAGTGACCTAGAATTGTTCATGAGTCATTTTATTGTGAGATTTTATTTTGGTTTGTTTGTGTTATAACATGTGTTGTGGTTGGTTTTGAAATTAAAATTATTTTGGGTGATTTTACAAGTTTTAAAGAAATTTTTAATAAAAAATTTGAAAACATATTGCAGCTTTAGCGTAACAAATTACATTGCGTTGTTGCGCAGCATGCTGCGCATGGCCGCATACTGTGCCAGTAGCTTACAGTTCGGCCCGGGTGTTCGCACTTTCTCTGATTTTTTATCCCGATTTATTTTTTCTGGAATCATATTTTTTCATAAACACTCATAATGAAATATAGTATTTCATTAAATTATTTAAAAATACACTCATGTTTGATATCAATGGGTTAGACCCACTTCCATTGCGTAGGGCTCTTATCTGACCCTAGGGGTTCCACATCCGCCCTAACAAATATAGAAAATCTGCTTAAGAATGCCTTACATCAGAGACTATATGATAGGCATGTGGATACGAAAGGTATTAAATACCATCAAAACTGGCAATAGAGCAAATGGGAAAAATTATTAGAGTTGGTGTTTGACGCACTGTAGACATTGTATTTCTTATGCATAACCAAATGATAAGTGCCAGGAAAAATTAACTTCAGGGAATACAATCAAAATCTAGCTAAGCATCACCTATGTCCGGCCTACCTTCTATCAAACCAGAGAATCTGGCCTTTAAAAATCCTAAATTCGGTCGGACAAGTCAGAGCTGTCATTGAATGTTCAGATTGTCAATTACTAAAGACATGTGATTTGATTGTGGCCGGTCAAATATGAAATTCAAATTAAATATTCGACATGACATGTATTAAAGCTGTCAACGCACGTGTAAATTACCAAGAGCTGAAGTCACAAGATAATTAATGGTCGGGCGAACTTACATTTCAAATTATATATCTGACCGAACATGGATCGAGTTTACAATCTACAGTAAATTCCGACATAAAGGAGATTAGGGAGGGATTTTTTTCCCCATTCCTTTCTTAGATCCCTCATTCACACTATAAAAATGGGGCATTCCCTCCCTTAAGGGGATGAGATATCTTAATAACCCTAAAATTCTAAAACAATGACATCATAAAACCCTTATGAGCGAAAGTGAGCAAATACCCTATGATATTTGGTTTCTTCCCTTCTGATGTGAATCCAACAACAACCTAGACTTCAGATGAGTCTTCTGAGCCAAACGACACATAAAGGTACAACCTAAGGTTTCTTTTTTCTTTTTTTCCCCTCTTAGCTCTGCTTGTTATACAATATCTTAGGCCTGCTCTAGGACACGTATAGCCGGACATGCATGTCAACACACATATATTCATCACGTAGTTACAATATCCGGCCTGACTCCTCCGAGGCCAGACATAAGAATAGTCACCTTATATTTTGTTATGTTAACTATATGATTTTATCATCTTATCACTTCTAGGTCACTTGTTTGCTCTATTGTTATTTATTATTATCACATGTTAATTAGTTCATTATAGATTATTTATTTATTGCATGCTTGTGTGTTCTGATATGTGAGTAATTTCTGACCTGACCTATTACAAGTCCGGCCGGACATCCCTTTATATATCCGACTGGATGACCCTTTTTGGTATATAGGATGGAAATAAGGATATAAGTTTCATAGCCGATTCCGAATGGACGATAGTTGTAGGCATTGCATTTTTGCATATCGAACCCGATGAGGAGTCTCGTAAGGAGGCACTACCTTTAAGTCGTGGAAGTTACAGAAAACGGTCGTCGGAAAGGAGAAGTCAAGAATTGACATATTATTGGTTTTGATTCGCTAAGTTCGCTCGGAGTTCGCTTGTTGAATCTTCGTTTCGAGGTATATCTTTGACACCAAAATTCACCCTCCTTGCACTATTCAAACATGATTTATCCTTCCACCAATTTACTTTACACCTTTGATCTCACCTTTTACCTTGACACATAATTTCCAAGGCATTATTAGATCAACCCCACATCATTTAGCCATCACACCCCACGCCCATCACCATCCCCTCTCATTTTCTTCATTTTCCATCACTTTTTTTTTGAATTTTCAACAAAGGATTACAATTATACATAACCTTTCTTCCATTTCCCAAAAAAACATGTCATTTCATTTTCTTTCCTTTCAACCTTTATTCATTTTCAACAAATAATCACAATTAACATTACATTCCTTCCTTCCATTTCCAAACAAAACTTGTCATCAAATTGATTACCTTTCATTATCACTAGCCAATCTCATTAATGCCCTCCATTTTCCTATTTAAACCCTCATTTTTCTGCCTTGGAACACCTAATACACATCAAGAAAAGATTAAGCATTTTAGAAGATCAAACACCCTCTCTCTTCTCTCACGCATCAGCCGCTGCCTTCTCAAAATCAACGCATAGCCTCTCTCACATTGCCTTACTCTCGGCAACACCTGACCCACGAGAAGACCATGCCTAGCCATCCACGCATCAGCCCCTCCACTCACGCAAACCCACTAGCTCACACACCTCACCCATTAAACAAATCAGCTCACGTTAATTGCTCTCACCTTGACGCACAAAATTCACGCACCATAAGCCCCCCCAAATTGCTTCCATTCACGCACCATAAGCCTGCCAGCAACTGCCTCACAAATCCCCTCTAAAATTCGCCCAAAACAGCAGCTCAAACACACTCAAAACAGTCCCCAAATTCACCGAAACAGTGAATAAAAAACTGCACTTGAAAGTCTTCGAGAAACCGAACAAACGGCAGTCCAATACCCCTCAAAATTCACCAAAACAGCCCATAATTCATTGCAAACCAGTGAGCAAAGTGTGGAGATTTAAATTGCAGCGAAACGAAGTGGAAACAACGGACAAAATAGCGAAACAGTGAACAAAACGTCGAAACAATGAACCGGTGGAATCGTGGTGTCTTAGCCTTTCCGACGGCCATATAACGCACCTCCAAAGACGACAAAAAAAAAGGTTAGACCTGAGGGTTTATATTATTAAATTTATTCACATAAAATAATGATTTAAAAAATGTGTTTAGCATGAATAGTTAGTTTGGCATGTTATTTGGAATTTGTTCACATGAAATAATGATTTAGTGTATGATGTGATTTTGGGTGAATAGAATATGTGTTCTTTCTTGTGGTATATTGGATGGAAACCCGGACATAAATTCCATAGCCGAATCCGAATGGACGGTATTATGGTTTGCACTCGGGATACAATGCCCGTACCTCTCTTCCTCCATTTCTTGAAGGATTCATGTATTCCATTTCATCCACTTATATTTGAGCATGATTAGGTTATTAGAACTTATTTTATTTCAAGCATGTTTTAGTTATTTATCTTTTGTATGAGGAATTTAAGTTTAGGTATGTTTAGATTACTATGTATGTAGCATGTTTGATGTGTGATGCCGAATGTTTGCCGTTGTAAAAATTTACTTTCAAAGCATGGGAATTTAGATTTAGGCCTATAGGAATTTAGAGTAGTTTTACCAATGTATGTCTTGTAGACTTGGTTAATATTACACAAATCCATCCATTACAATTGACATAAGTAAGGGACCATTCCGAACCCAACGGTTTGAGGTCTTCCCTTGCGAGGGGTGAGTGCGGCCTTAAATCATTTTCCCCCGGTTCACACCGGGTGCGACTCCTTTATTCTCCGGTTTAGTCCTCCGTTGGCTACTCCGTACTCCCAACTAGGCCCTGAGTCTAGAACAGCATGCGTCGCCCAGCTCCTGTGTCCTACAGTCTGGCGACTCCACTGGGGATAGAGAATTGGCCCCGAAATAATGTCTTGTAATGTTTGTGATTTGTGTTTTAATTAACCATGTTTACTGTGGGTTTAAGGAGTTTAATCAAAGGCATTGTTAAGGCTAGGTTATGGTTTGGTGTCTTCCTTCACTCACTACCTTTTTATAAGGAAAAGCTGTGAAGGCACCTAGATAATCATTACTGGTAGCTCTTTGACAGACTAGTTTGGAGGACTCGTTGTTTATTCATGTCACCAAGCGATAAGAGCCTAAGGGGCTTGGGTACTTAAGAGAGCCTCGCTCTACCCTCCCTTTGGGGAATCTACAACGGGAAGTCCATTCGACAGTTAGTCACACACCATAACTTGTTGGCACGTACCATAAGGTATAAAAAAGGTGCGCTCACTTGGTCGCTTGAACCCTTGAGTGGGGAGTCCTAGTTGTGGGCAATCCTTCATCAGCGGGAGCCTTTGTTTACACTCCTAAAATCTACACATGAACCTTAGTTTTGTGACTCTTAGAAATTGTTTATTTATGCTTGTATTTGTGACCATTGTCATTTGGAATCAGTTGGAATTTTTGTCAAGAGACATAAACTTGTTGGGCCATTTAAACTGGGACAAGTTCGCGTCCTTTGACAATTGAGCCAAAAGCTTCTAAAATGACGATGGGCTATTTTGTGTTTGGGCCGCTTATCATTTGAAGTTGTTTAGCCATGTTATCGCAAAAGTGTAAACTTGTTGGGCCTTTTCAACTGGGACAAGTTTGCACCGCGCAATGATATGATTAAATGCTTTAAAATGACGATAGGCCAACTTATATATGTATTTTCCGCTCACATGCATTTCATGCATACACGCATCATGTTAACCCTTTTGTGTCTTAAAAGCCATCATAGATTCTCGTTGGGTTAGGAAAGCAGAGAGACTCGTCAAGAGACCGTCAGTCAACATGAGCAAGTTAGCAAACGAGAGATCTCGCCTGGATCAATTGGAGATTAAAGTAACCGAAATTGCTGAGAAGTTGCAATCTTTGACTAATGTTGTGGCCAGTTTGACTGTATCCCCTGTAGCCAATAACAAGAAGTGTTGCAACCAGAATGGAAAAACCATTGGAAAACCATCAAGGACCAAGCCCACTCCCTCTGAGGTTACCCCTATCAGAAATAGACAATTCTCCAATCTTGGTAAACCTTTGTCAGAGGTATTTAAAGAGGTGAAAAGGCAAGGACTCCTATATCCCTTAGAGCCTAAACCACTTCCAAGCCCTGTGCCACGCTACCTTAACCTAAACCTTTACTGTTACTTTCATCAGCAAATGGGTCATGAAACTAATGACTGCACCCGTCTTAGGCACGAAATCCAAGACCTCATAGACTCCCACAAAATACCTGACCCTGAAAAAGAACAACGCGACACACACAGAAAACCTCCACCCATACATATGATCAACACCGGCCTACCCGACAGCCTTGTCCTCCAAACCCACAACCACCAAACTTCTCACATGAGGATACAGGACAACAGTGGCAAAGATGAAATAAAGCAGATGGGGGATTTCTGGGAAAACTTCTCGGACAGTGACGAAGAAGAGGTGGCAAAAAGGGAAAGTAAATGGGAAAAAGAACTACTGCAGTTGGAGAATCTGATGTTCGAAGAAAGCAAGAAGACGGGTGAAGATGAAGTTACAAATGATGGAGGTGTTTGTTTCTCGGATCTTATTCAATTATGATCCAACATTTATAAAGACATTGATCCTGTTTATTTGTTTGAACCTTTTTTTTCTTGATAATAAAGACGTTCATTTCGCTTACTTGCCTGAGTTTCTCAACTTGCAACATGAGTATATTTGACAAAAGCATTCAACCCTGGTACTATGATGCTTGATGATGTTTAGAACACGGGGAATCCTCAGAAGAAGTAAGCAGAAAATACAGGGTAGCCATCCAGAAATTGGGAAACGGAGCAGTAAAATTTTCAGATTTAGAAGAGGATGAGTTCACCGAGCTGATCAAAGTTGACAGATTGAAGCTATATTTAGCATGAGGAAGAGAAGACCGAGCAGTCACCAAGAGAATTGGCAGAAGACCTAACCTAACGGGATAGGAAGTTCATCCATGCATACATGTAACTTGCATCCCTTGTCTTGTGTTTTGTGTTTGCAGATTTTAGACAAAAGAGAACCAGCAGGGGGTGACCAGAGACATGCGGCGCCAAGGAGAATACATTACATGCACACGTCTTTATTCTGTTGTTTTGTATTCGTAGGTTTTAAAGAAGAAAAAGAAAGCGGCAAAGATCAAAAGGTGACACAAGCACTGAGGATGACATTGAAGCCACCTTGACGGATGGATTTCGGTCATGTCTGGCTGAAGACGATGAATTTAGCAGGGAGGCCACCCATGCACTTTGTTGCGATTTCTGTTTTCATGCTTTGTGTATACATGTTGTAGAGTCTTTAATTTTGGGTGTTATTTTTGTAGGTAAAAGAAAAGACAGAGCATTTTAAGACAGAGGGAATGGTGCTCGGCAATCACAAAGATGGGAGCTAATTCATTAGTGGTGGAAGAGTAAGGAAAGAATTCCTGAGACGCATCCTAATGAATTTATACCAAGCATGAGGCGTATTGAGTACACAATTCCTTTGCTTTAATTATTGCTTTGATTTGCCTTCTTTTGTTATTTTCTGTTATTTTCGTAGACAGGATCCCAGACTCTTTGACCTTTCATGACTTGTTTTGGTGTTTTTGTGGACAAGATCCACAACTTTTTGACCTTTTAGGACTTCTTTTGGTATTTTCTTTTATTTTCGTGGATAGAATCCACAACTTTTTGACCGCTCACGATTTCTTTTGTTGTTTTCTTTCATTGTCATAGACAGGATCCAGAGACTTTTTGAACTCTGACGAATTCTTTTGTGGTTTAGCTAACAACCATTCGATGGAAGATATTAGTGCAATTATTACTCACCCATTTCATTCAGGTTCTATAAATTCAGCTCAACATTTCTCTCCTCAACACATCCAAGTAGAGAAGAAATGGAAGAAAATGGAACTTCACAGCAGCGAGTTAAGCAAATTTGTGTTTTCTGTGGATCCAACACTGGTAATAAACCAGAATTCATTGAGGCTGCAAAGGAATTGGGGCGAGTCATGGCTAAGAAGAATATGCACCTAGTATATGGCGGTGGAAATCTGGGAATAATGGGAATCATTTCAAAAGCCGTTCAGGATGGTGGCGGTCATGTTTTAAGAATCATCCCAAGACCTTTGGCGGACGAACAGTTAATTGGACCAACAAATGGAGATGAACGCATCGTATCAGGTATGTCTGAACGACTTCATGAAATGATAAATACTGCAGATGCGTTTATTGCGTTACCAGTGGACTTGGTACCCTTGAAGAGATATTCACAGTGGCATCATGGGCGCACTTGAACATTCATCGGAAGCCCATTGGACTACTTAATGTTGAACATTTCTTCTTTTCTGTTTGTTTGTTTCTCGCGGAAGCCAAGAGATATGAGTTCATCACCAAATCTGTGGGAGATATTTTCTTGACTGCGATAAAGGCCGAAGAGTTGATTGACCAGATCCTAGCTTTTGAACCGAAGCTCGACCTCATCCTCTCCAAATTGGACTGGACAGATAGTGATCATGGCAAGAAGCGCAAATTGGACATTGATCTTAATCAGTGATGTTTCCTACTGACCAGGTATTACAAGACATGAAATATTTGAAAGTTTGTGCTCTAGTTTAATTGTTGAAGAAAAAAAAAGAGAGAGAGAAAAAATGAAAAAAAAAATGAAAAAATGAAAAAAAATGAGAGAGAGAGAAGTCTTTGATGGTTAGACATATGTCCGGTGATGACATTGTATGCTGTAGGGAGAAACCCTAGAAACAATAAGTGCGAGACGTGCTCTCGTCCGGTATTCTGAATGGATTGATCTCAGTTAGACTCACGAGCACTTGATTACGAGATCCTAGCAGTAGAAGCCTGAGTAGTTATCGAGGTGACTAGTTGAAGAGATGATGTATTAGTGAATGACCATTTGCCTGGGTGTCCACACTTGTTTACTGATGCTATGATATATGATATGGTTGGAAATAAAGAAAAAAGTCTCTGAAATAAAAAAGAAAAGAAGAAAAAATAGACCACCTATAACCGATAAGCGTGAAGCTACCCATGGGCGAGTATTAGGACCACCATGAGGAGAAATGCTACCTTAAAGGGTAGGTGTGTCAGAAAAAGAAAAAAGAAAAGAAAAAAGAGAAAAAAAAAAGAAAGAAAAGAAAAAAGAAAAAAGAAAATGAAAAGAAAGAGACAAAAGAAAAAAGATGAAAACCATATCATGTTGAGTATGCTGAAGTAATCACATAATGTGATTAAGACATCCAGGTTGGTTAGACCCACTGGTTCGATTCTCTGAAACGAAATCACCAAGTTGGCTTACTTAAGGACTAAGCTGCGGAAGAGCCCTGGCACACACACACGAGGAGTCTAGCTCAGATCACCCATTCAGATGATTGGACTTGAGTATATCAAGTACTTTGAAGATTCATCGGTTTTGACACGAAGCATTCGTTGAGGATGAAAATATGTCTAGCTATCAAAGATTATCTCGTGAGAGGTAATACAATATGTGAAACAGAATATCATGTCAGCTTGGGAACAAGGCCCATATCAGCTTTGGGGTGAGGCCCCACATCATTATCAGTTCGAGGGCGAGGCCCATATCAGCCTAGGGGCGAGACCCTACATCATCAGTTCGAGGGCGAGGCCCATATCATTTTGGGGGTGAGGCCCACAATAGTTCAGTATCAGTTCTGCCGGGTATGGCATTCTGGGGGCGAGGCTCACATTGGCTCAATATTAATTCCGCCGGGTATGGTATTCTGGGCGAGGCCCACATCAGTTCAGTATCAGTTCTGCCGGGTATGGCATTCTGGGGGCGAGGCCAGTATCAGTTCTGCCGGGTATGGCATTTTGCGGGTCGAGGCCCACATCATTATCAGTCATTGCCGGGTATGGCATTCTGCGGGTTGAGGCCCATATCATTATCAGTTCGAGGGCGAGGCCCATATCAGCCTAGGGGTGAGACTCTACATCATCAGTTCGAGGGCGAGGCCCATATCATTCTGCGGGTTGAGGCCCACATCATTATCAGTCTTTGCCGGGTATGGCACTCTGGGGGCGAGGCCCACATCAGCATCAATAGCAGTCTTGCCGGGTATGGCACTCTAGGGGCGAGGCCCACATCACTATCAGACTTTGCCGGGTATGGCACTCTGCGGGTTGAGGCCCACGTCGCTATCAGTCTTTGCCGGGTATGGCACTCTGGGGACGAGGCCCACATCACTATCAGTATTTGCCGGGTATGGCACTCTGGGGGTGAGGCCCACATCATTATCAGACTTTGCCGGGTATGGAACTCTGCGGGTTGAGGCCCACATCGCTATCAGACTTTGCCGGGTATGGCACTCTGGGGGCGAGCCCACATCATTATCAGCCTTGCCGGGTATGGCATTCTGCGGGTCAGGCCCACATCATTATCAGTCTTTGCTGGTTATGGCATTCTGCGGGTTGAGGCCCACATCACTATAAGTCTTTATCGGGTATGGCACTCTACGGTTTGAGGCCCACATCGCTATCAGTCTTTACCGGGTACGGCACTCCGGATATGGAGACATGAGATCAGTCCAGCCAGGTACGGCACTCCGGGTATGGAGATATCAGATCAGTTCAGCCAGGTACGGCACTCCGGGTATGGAGACGTCGCTGCGACACCCTAGGTACGAGGTTAGCACTCAGACATTTGTGGCTCTCTAGGTATGGAGACGTCACTGTGACACCCTAGGTACAAGGTTAGCACTCAGACAATTGTGGCACTCTAGGTACGGAGGCATCACCGCGACACCCTAGGTACGGGGTTAGCACTCAGACATTTGTGGAACTCTAGGTACGGAGGCGTCACCGCGACACCCTAGGTACGGGGTTAGCACTCAGAAATTTTGTGGCTCTCTAGGTACGGAGACGTCACTGCGACACCCTAGATACGGGGTTAGCATTCAGACCACATCGACGCCCTATGTACGGGGTTAGCACGCCGGGTACGGCATGTGGACTATTCAGACATTTGTGGCTCTCTAGGTATGGAGACGTCACTGCGACACCCTAGGTACGGGGTTAGCATTCAGACCACAGCGACGCCCTAGGTATGGGGTTAGCACGCCAGGTACGGCATGTGGACTATGTGGACTACCGAGGAGTATGTGGACTACCGAGGAGTATGTGGACTATGTGGACTACCGTGGACTACCGAGGAGTATGTGGACTATATGGACTACCGTGGAGTATGTGGACTACCTTGGACTACCAAGGAGTATGTGGACTATGTGGACTACCGTGGACTACCGTGGACTACCGAGGACTACCGTGGACTACCTTGGAGTATGTGGATTATGTGGACTACCATGGACTACCGAGGAGTATGTGGATTATGTGGACTACCTGGAGTATGTGGACTATCGTGGACTACCGAGGAGTATGTGGACTACCGCGACACCCTAGGTACGGGGTTTAGCACTATCAACTCAGCACAGCAGACAGACCATGTGGCAGCTGGCGAGCCAGGTAAGTAAAAATGGATTGCACGTACTTTGATAGGATTATCATTGTCACACACTGAACAAGTCCCATCAAAGTGGGGGCGACTGTAGGCATTGCATTTTTGCATATCGAACCCGATGAGGAGTCTCGTAAGGAGACTACCTTTAAGTCGTGGAAGTTGCGGAAAACGGTCGTCGGAAAGGAGAAGTCAAGAATTGACATATTATTGGTTTTGATTCGCTAAGTTCGCTCGGAGTTCGCTTGTTGAATCTTCGTTTCGAGGTATATCTTTGACACCAAAATTCACCCTCCTTGCACTATTCAAACATGATTTATCCTTCCACCAATTTACTTTACACCTTCGATCTCACCTTTACCTTGACACCTAATTTCCAAGGCATTATTAGATCAACCCCACACATTTAGGCCATCACACCCCCCACGCCCATCACCATCCCCTCTCATTTTCTTCATTTTCCATCACTTTTTTTTTGAATTTTCAACAAAGGATCACAATTATACATAACCTTTCTTCCATTTCCCAACAAAACATGTCATTTCATTTTCTTTCCTTTCAACCTTTATTCATTTTCAACAAATAATCACAATTATACATTACCTTCCTTCCATTTCCAAACAAAACTTGTCATCAAATTGATTACCTTTCATTATCACTAGCCAATCTCATTAATGCCCTCCATTTTCCTATTTAAACCCTCATTTTTCTGCCTTGGAACACCTAATACACATCAAGAAAAGATTAAGCATTTTAGAAGATCAAACAACCCTCTCTCTTCTTCTTGCTCTCACCCTTGATTGCTCTCACCTTGAACGCACAAATTCACGCACCATAAGCCCCCCACAAATTGCTTCCATTCACGCACCATAAGCCTGCGAGCAACTGCCTCACAAATCCCCTCTAAAATTCGCCCAAAACAGCAGCTCAAACACACTCAAAACAGTCCCCAAATTCACCGAAACAGTGAATAAAAAACTGCACTTGAAAGTCTTCGAGAAACCGAACAAACGGCAGTCCAATACCCCCCCTCAAAATTCACCAAAACAGCCCATAATTCATTGCAAACCAGTGAGCAAGTGTGGAGATTTAAATTGCAGCGAAACGAAGTGGAAACAGCAGACAAAACAGCGAAACAGTGAGCAAAATGTCGAAACAGTGAACCGGTGGAATCGTGGTGTCTTAGCCTTTCCGACGGCCATATAATGCACCTTCAAAGAACGACAAAAAAAGGTTAGACCTGAGGGTTTATATTATTAAATTTATTCACATAAAATAATGATTTAAAAAAATGTGTTTAGCATGAATAGTTAGTTTGGCATGTTATTTGGAATTTGTTCACATGAAATAATGATTTAGTGTATGATGTGATTTTGGGTGAATAGAATATGTGTTCTTTCTTGTGGTATATTGGATGGAAACCCGGACATAAATTCCATAGCCGAATCCGAATGGACGGTATTATGGTTTGCACTCGGGATACAATGCCCCGTACCACTTGAAGGATTCATGTATTCCATTTCATCCAACTTATATTTGAGCATGATTAGGTTATTAGAACGTTATTTTATTTCAAGCATGTTTTAGTTATTTATCTTTTGTATGAGGAATTTAAGTTTAGGTATGTTTAGATTACTATGTATGTAGCATGTTTGATGTGTGATGCCGAATGTTTGCCGTTGTAAAAATTTACTTTCAAAGCATGCGAATTTAGATTTAGCCTATAGGAATTTAGAGTAGTTTTACAAATGTATGTCTTGTAGACTTGGTTAATATTACACAAATCCATCCATTACAATTGACATAAGTAAGGGACCATTCCGAACCCAACGGTTTGAGGTCTTCCCTTGCGAGGGGTGAGTGCGGCCTTAAATCATTTTCCCGGTTCACACCGGGTGGCGACTCCTTTATTCTCCAGTTTAGTCCTCCATTGGCTACTCCGTACTCCCAACTAGGCCCTGAGTCTAGAACAGCATGCGTCGCCCAGCTCCTGTGTCCTACAATAGTATAGTCTGTACTCGGGATACAACTCCATCTTATTATTATTGTAATAATGTCTGTATTTGAACTTCATTTATTTATTGCTTTTTCATATTTGCATAATTATATGTTATATAAATTGTGATGCATATTACTGTATTATAATACGTGATGATACCTCTCTTCAAACCTAAATATTATACTCGTATTAGTAAGGAACCATTCTGAAACCACACATGTTTAAGTTTGGACCCTGCGAGGGGTGTAATGCAGCCTTAAATCATTCATGGTGTCTCATATCGGGTGGCGACTCCTTTATTCTATAGTTAGTTCCCATGGGACTATCCGTACTCTCTACGGACTACGAGCCCAATAATGTCGTGGCCACCAACGTCATAGACATAGTGGTAAACCCTACTTTGCTCCTACATGCACCAATTCTAGATGTAATTATTGAAAATATTTTGTACATTTATGTTTTATTATGAATAAAATTTAATAGTATGATCAATATAATATTCAGTATAATAGTAAAGGCGTAAATAGTCTTTAAAATGAGTTACTGTAATGTAGTTGCAAAAGTGTAACATCCCAGATTTTCAGGATAGTTATGGAAGGTTCCCGGACTGAAGTGGGTTTGACGATCCCGGCTCATCGGTTCGATTCACGACCCGAGCCACCCACCAAATTGAAGCCCTCGACGAGTACTACGAGATGGTGGTGACAGTTTCTCTGTTCCATGCTCAGAATCACGTGAAACGAGGAAGGAAGCCGCATATGAACAGTAACATCGAATGAACAGTAGCTCCGATCGGAATTCCGTCAATTTCAGTGCGTTCGTGGGATCGCTTTTAGTCCGTATATGGCCTCGAAATCTTGGTAAGAGCTCTCGGTAAAAGTCGCTAATTTAATATTTTCCGCTAAATATTCAGATGTGTCCAGTAGCTTTGTAGAGTAGTGTACTGTTATAAATTGAGTTGTTTGCTTTAGTATGTTGAATATGTGTTTGTCATAGAATCCGAGTGAGAACAGATTAGATTAGATCGATCCAGTAGATAAAGCGGGTTTCCAGTGAACCGGTTTCTCGTTCGACTGAGCGTTGATGACCGTAACTATAGATACAACATAAATATGATATTGCGAGAGTAATTGAGTAATTCTGGATAAGTTTGGAAGGTTCAAGATGCTTCCGCAGCGTTTGCGGAAACATTTCCGCAAGATTTTCCACAAACGCGTAAAATGAGAATCTAAGCCATCTAGCTAGTTTAGAATAGTATATAAAGATATATTAGAGTAATGAAGCTTAAACCGTAGAAATCGGAGAGGATTCGTGTATTCTGGGAAGGTCCAAAAGTTTATTATAGATAAGTAGAAAGTTCCGCAAATAGCGGTTCTGACCATATTTTGTTATTTGTTTTGACAGATTGAACCAGGATTATGAGTGTCCGCCAAGCCAGGTAAGTAATCCATGCGATGAATACTTGTGATATGTGTTCTGTTTGAATTTAGATAATAGAGAAATTTTATAAATATATGTATAACCATATAACAGAGTGTGTGTATATATATATATGCAAGTAAGATACTAGCAAGCCTGAGATTGAAAGTATAAGAATGATAAAGTATATGTGTATATGAATATATGTAAATGAGATGTTAAGCACCAGACTTGAGCATGAGAAAGTATGTATGTGAGTACTTGTGGTTTATGGATATGTATATTTGGTAAGGAGACGTGCAGGTTATGATGTATATAGGTGTGTGCATTTGATGGTTGTATATGTATTCAAATGATTAAGTTGCATAAGAAATGGCTATATTGCATAAGTAATGATAAATGAATATATGCATTAAGCAAAATGTTATAATGATGAGCATGTCTTGGAAACTTTATTTATGTTTTCATACTTAATTATTGATTTATTTCAAAAAACAAATGAGATTTACTTTTCAGATTCTAAAAGGAAAGCAAGTTTTCTTTACAATGAATTTTAGAAATGAAAAGTTTTAGAAAGTTTTTAATTTTGATACATGATTTTTATGTTTCGAGGCATGAGGGAAAAACCCACCTCAGTATGTAACTTGATTCAGATATGGAATTGATGGAGAGCACATGTGCACATGTAGAGGACTAGGGGGACAGCGATACATAACGCCCCCAGGTCCTAGTTCAGGACTAGGGATGACAGTGCCCCTAGATCCTAGTTTCAGAGCTTGGAGGGTAGCATAGATCCGCACCCCCAGTTCTAGCTCAGTGGCTTGGGGGACGGCGATACGTAACGCCCTAAAGTCATGGATTTGCACTTCTGGCTCTAGTTAGACGTATGGGGGGACGACGATACGTAACGCCCCCTTACGTCAAGTTTTTCAGAGACATATTAGTTTATAGATAACATGTTTCCAGATCAGATTTTCAGAAAAAAAAGTTTTTATGAACAAAACTTTTAGAAAGAAATGATTTTTACAAGAGAAATCAGTTTTGAGAATGAGATTACAGATTTTAGATATATTTTCCATGTAAACTTTTAAACCCAGTTTTATAATTTGTTTTCAGATAAGATTTATAGAAAACCAGTTTTCAAGTAAAGTTTACAGAGATTTGGTTTTTAGAAGCGTTTTCCACAATTCAGTTTGGAATTCAGTTTTCAGAAATGACTTCCCGATTTCAGTTTTCAGTTTTAGTTTTAGATTTAGATTGTGACAAGCATTATATAAAGAGTTTTATAGTTTGAGACACGTGTTCAAGTTGCTACATGAGAATATATATTTATAGCATATTCAAATGAATAAGAGAATTATGTTACATAATGAATTTTGATTATGCTATATATGTATTATGTGATTATAATGCATAAGTTCAGACTCAGGGTAAGTAGTATGGGAAAGCATATATATGGCTCTGCATGTATGATGAAATGCGTAAATATGAGGTATACGATGTTCATAGGTAACATGTAAAAGAGGGTAAAAAGTTTGAATGTGTTTTTGTGTTATAATTAGTTTATAAATGATTGTATAACGAAGATGTGGAGTGTGAACAAATGGTAAGAGGTAAGTTATGCATGAGATGTGAGTAAGGAAAGGTTGTTACAAAGAAAGTTTTCAAAGAATGTAAAAGCGTATGTATGTATTTATAGCTTGTATGGATGACAAGTCAACTAAGAGTTATGTTATAGAATGGAATGATTAATTCTGAATTATACATGTCGGATAAACGATTAAGACTTAGTAAGTATTATTTTTAGAACTTGAACATAAGATGATAGACCAGACAGTGGTAAGAATAAATACATGGTAAGTTAAGGTAAGAGTTAATTGTTAGTGTCCTACACATGCCACACGATCTCTAAACATGATTTGTGTGTGAATTATCAAGTAAAAGTTGCGGAAAAACTTACATTGATCGGTTGAGAAATTTCCAAAATTTCTTGAATGGATAAAAAAGCTCCAAGCTTTGTTGAGTTCTAAACTCTTGGGGTGAGTTTCCCTATCACCTTCAATAAACTCACAAAGTGCTAGCTTGATGAATTTTTGCAACAAAAATTCAAGAATAAGAGGGATAAGGTTTTGGCCTTAGTGGGAGGAAGAGAAAAGATGGTGAATAGTTATTTTTGTTTTCCAAAAACTTTATACAAAAGTTGGTGGTTGTATTAGTTAAATGCAACATTTAAGTTTTGCCAACTACTCACATCAATGAATGACATGTGATGTAAGTTAATGGGTTCCACCCAATTTAAACTCCAAATTTAAGTTGACTTACACAACACACAACTAGTACATGGGCTCGGGTTCGTTTAATCCGATTAAATGATTTTCCCATCGCGACATAATTAAATCCAATTTAATTAAACAATTATGCCTAGCAAAATTATTATGATAATCGCTTACGAATTAATTCCAAATTAATTCGTTCGCCCGAATTAAAATCCAATTTTAATTTCGCATTGAAATCTGATTTCAATTAATATATCCAATATATTATTTAATCAATTAATTCTAAATTAACCGCGTTCTCTCTTCTAGACGAATTTAATCCCATATAAATTCTTGCCGCAATTAATCGTAGATTAATTTTCTCACTTATAATTAATCCCAGATTAATTTTGTTCGAGTCAAATGTCATTGGTGAATCTTTGGGAAGCGACCCAATGGATTCCTGGATATGTTGGCAGTAAATACGGTCATTGGACTATCCGAACACGTGTGTACCCCGTACCACATTCTCACTGATTTACAAGACATGGTTGGCTTCTAGTAAAGCACCGTGCCTACCCAATTCTCCAGAAATATTCTCCAGAAGTATTGCGTAATACGATCCAGTATCGGATGTCATATGCTAGGCCTAGGGCTAGCACTGTGTTTGCCCTATACGAAGCATATATCGGATCTCGCGTAACTAATCTCTGTAATCGGATAATCATGACCTAGTCATACTATCCCGATAGATGCAACATTTAAGAGTACTAGTATCGTATCCTGCGTGATCATCATCTCCATATGACTGAAGTGATACTCCATCTTGACATCACACCTAATACACTATGATTCTCAGTAAACCCAGCAGAGGCGTACATAGAACCTGTTAAAGTTCCAGACGACCAATACCAAAGTAAATTGATTGTGCAAGTAATAGCGATGCAAGTCTCAAGTTAAAGATCACATACACCTACCCTAATTCGGATTCTCATAGACACATAGTCATAATACCAATGGGAATCTAAGGGGTCTATCCAGAGCGAAGCTGTTCCCGGTCCAACGGCTAACAGAACCTCTTATCACACTTGCATAAGTATCCAATACCTAAATAATTGAAAACTATGCCGTTAAGCTTCCATAACGCGCACAAGTGTAATACTAGTCAATTCCGCATTATCGATGTCCAGTCTCGATAATACTACGACTAGGGATATTTAATGATTAAACCGTTCGTGGATTAATATTGTCTCATATCTTATTAATCTGGTTTAACCATATGGACTTTTATCATTTATATTTCCAAGTAATCCAATTACAAAATGATAAAATAGAAATTTCCTTTGTCACATAGTTAATTTGTACAAAAACACCATGTTCTTTACAAATAGTGATGTTATGGGTCATAATTGTCCAACAATCTCCCACTTGGCTCATAGCCAATCACTCAAGTATCTAACACCTGAACTATGTACTTGTCGCTCAAACTTTTGCTGAGAAATAGCTTTCGTCAGCAAATCTGCAATTTTGTCATCTGATGCGATCTTCTCGATCTTCACATCGCCACGATGTATGATCTCACGAATCAGATCGAAACGTCGAAGTACATGCTTGGACCGTTGATGAGACCGCAGTTCCTTAGTCTGTGTTATAGCCCCGTTATTGTCACAATACAAAGGTACGTGCTCAGCTGCTAACGGAACTACTCCTAATCCAAATAGAAATTTACGGATCCAAACTGCTTCTTTTGCTGCCTCAGCTGCAATAATATATTCCACTTCTGTTGTTGAATCAGCAACATTCTCTTGCTTGGAAGATTTCCAGCTCACTGCTCCGTTGTTCAAAGAAAATATATACCCTGATTGTGACTTACAGTCGTCTTTATCGGTTTGGAAACTTGCATCGGTGAACCCAGTCACTTCAAGTTCTCATTCCCCATAGACTAAGAAAACATCTTTAGTTCGTCTAAGATACTTAAGGATGTTCTTTACAGCAATCCAGTGCCCATCACCTGGATTCGCCTGATAGCGACTGTACATGCTCAAAGCATATGAGACATCAGGTCACGTACATATCATGGCATACATGATCGATCCGACCGCGGAAGCATACATGATCCAACTCATTGTATCTCTCTCATCTTGAGTTTTAGCACACATGTCCTTAGATAGAGAGACGCCATGTGACACTGGAAGCAGCCCCCTCTTTGACTGATCTATGTTGAATCTCTTCAATACTTTATCAATGTACGAGTTATGGGAGAGTCCAAATAGCTTTCTAGATCTATCCCGGTAGATCCTTATTCCCAAAATAAAGGCTGCTTCTCCCAGGTCTTTCATGGAGAATTTTAATGAAAGTCAAGCTTTCACCGATTGTAGCATGAGAATGTCATTACCTAAAAGTAATACATCATCAACATATAGGACAATGAATGTCAGTGCGCTCCCACTAACCTTCTTATATACACAAGAATCATCTTTGTTTTGAATGAAACCATATTCTTTTATGATCTCATCAAAACGTTGGTTCCAAGAACGCGATGCTTGCTTTAATCCATAAACGGATCGATTTAACTTGTAAACCTTGTTTGCATGTTTTGGCATGAGAAACCCGTCAGGCTGTTGCATATAAACATCCTCCAAAAGGTTTCTGTTAAGGAAATTGATTTTGACGTCCATTTACCATATTTCATAATCAAAATATGCAGCAATAGCAAACATTATCCGAATGGATTTCATCATGGAAACGGGTGAAAAAGTTCCATCGTAATCGACATTATGTCATTGACGATACCCTTTCGCTACAAGCCTAGCTTTGTACGTTTGTATGTTGCCTTTCATGTCCATCTTCCTCTTGAAGACCCATTTACAACCAATAGGCTTAATGCCTTTTGGTGCATCAACCATTGTCCAAACTTGGTTGGTGTACATGGAATCCATTTCGGACTTCATAACCTCTTTCCATAAAGCGGAGTCGATACATTGTATCGCTTCCTCATACGTAGCCGGTTCATCTTCCTCAATAAGATTAATATGTACATGAGGTGAGATCAGAAACCCATACCTCTCAGGATGTTTTCTGACTCTCTCCGACCTACGCAGTTCTTGTGTATTAGAAGATTATGGAATAGTCTCATCCTTAATGGACTGTTTGTGTTCCGTGAGAGGGTCAGTGCCAGGAACAGTATCTCTCCGATTTTCATCGAGTTCTACTTTCCTCCCACTTATCACTGCATCTATGAATTCCTTTTCAAGGAAAACTGCATGAAGAGCATCAAATATTTTGTTCTCTTGTGGGTTGTAGAAGTAATATCCTTTGGTTTCCATAGGATTACCTACAAATAGGCACTTATCTGATTTGGGTTCTAGTTTGGTACCATCCAAACATTTAACATATGCTCAGCATCCCCAAATCTTCAGGAATGAGAAACCCAGTTTCTTTCCTGTCTAAATTTCATATGGGGTTTGTCCAACAGACTTTGACGGAACCTTATTCAAAATAAGTATTGCACTGTTTAATGCGTATCCCCAGAAGGAAATTGGTAGCTCAGTGCGACTCATCATTGACCTTACCATGTCCAACAAAGTCCGGTTTCTCCATTCGGACACACCGTTCAATTGAGGTGTTCCGGGAGGAGTCCACTGTGAAAGAATACCATATTCTTTTAAGTAATCCAGAAACCCATTGATTAAGTATTCTCCACCACGGTCCGATCGCAATGTTTTAATACTTTTGCCGGTCTGTTTTTCTACTTCGTGTCGAAACTCTTTGAATTTCTCAAAAGTTTCCGACTTGTGTTTCATAAGATACATATAACCATAATGCGATGCATCATCCGTAAAGGTTACAAAGTATTCATATCCACCTCTAGCCTGGCTAGACATGGGCCCGCATACGTCACTATGAACGAGGGCTAACAGCTCGGTGGCAGGTACACCCTTACCACTAAAAGGTGTTTTAGGCATTTGCCTAACAAACAAGATTCGCAGACATCATATGAATTAGGATCAAATCCGTCCAAGTATCCATTCTTCGAAAGAGTGGATATACGAGTCTTGTTAATGTGTCTCAGACGACAATGCCACAGATAAGTTTCATATGTTTTACTCAATTTGAGCCTTTTGTTTGTCATGTTATATGTTTGAGATTCGTTTATATTCAAAATATAAAGACCATTATTAACATCTACTATACATATCAAAATATAATATTTATATACAAAATACCCAGTGTTCCGGAATACAAAGGTATACCCGCATCGGGTCAAACTAGATACAAAGATGATGTTCCTAGTCAAACTAGGTACAAAATAACAGTCACCTAATGTAATTACATGCCTCGATGGAAGATTCAAAACATAGGTTCCTACGGCCAAAACAGCGACTCTCGTCCCATTTCCGACTTGCAGGTCGATCTCTCCTGAAGCCAGTCTCATACTAATCTGCAGATCCTGCACATCAGTACATATGTGATTACCACATCCATAATCAAAAATCCAATTTTTAAAACCAGTAGTGGACATGTTTATTTCAATAACAAACATACCTGAAGCCGGAGCCTTGCCCGCCTTCACTTCCTTCATGTGCGCCTTGTACTCACAGCAGTCACGCTTCCAATGACCCCATTTGCCACAGTGTAGGCAGACATCTTGGGATTTATCATTAGTCTTCCCAGAAGACTGTGACGATTTAGTCTTGCCCTTATTTTTCTTTTTCTTCACACCCCCAGAAGCCTTCGGCCAAGCCTTGCCATTCTGGGATGTCGAAGTAAGATGCGCCTCGCGCTTCTTGCCCTTCAGAAGCTCTGGCTCTGCCTTTTTCAGCATCGCCATAAACTCTCCAAGAGTCTTCTCTTGGTTCATCATATTGTAATTCATGATGAACCCGCTCCAACAATCGGGCAAAGACTGTAAGATCAAATCTATATAAGTCTCGGCCATGAAGGTAATACCCAGCTGACCTAGCTGTTCGATGTCAGCAATCATCTGTGACACGTAGTGCTCGACAGATGTACCCTCTGACATACACGAGCGAAAGAGCTTCTTTTGCAATTCGTACTTCTGAGATCTAAGGTTAGATCTATGAAGATCCTTCAATTTCAACATCATATTATAAGGATCCAATCCTTTATTCTGATGAAGAAATTGTGGAGTTATTACAGCAAGCATTACAGACTGAGCAATAAATTTATCATCTCGATGAGTCTTCCAAAGCTCATGATCTACTACCCGCTCATGTCCGGGATCAGGCCCGAGAGGTCTCTCTATAACATAGAGTAACTTCTCAGATCCCAGGACTATCCTGAGATTCATTTCACAGTCTGGAAAATTGGAGCCGTTAAAGACATTTTCGCCCATAATTATGTCCCTAACGCTAATCTTTCCAGCCATCTTGATTGCTATAGTCCAACTATCCAATCAACAATTTCGGGTACACTCAAAATTCAATGGTTACTATAGTCCAAATATATAACCAACTACAAGTGGAGTAGTGTCTTATACAGTCTAACTGTTCAAAGAAAGCAATAAAAGATATTAGTCCAACTATATATATATATATAATATATATATATATAATGTGATAAAATAATATCATATCTCAATGAAATCATTTAGGATGAAATATGGGTCAAATAAGGGCAATTATTGGACTTGATATTTTAATTTTGGAGATTAGAAACTTGAAAGGGCGTTTTTGACGAAGTGCAGTTTTGGAAATTCCAATTTTGCGCATCTGTCGTATTTGGGGCATAACTTTTTACTCCGATATCGGATTGAGCTGATTCAAGTTCCATATTAAAGAAGACTCAAATATCTACAGCTTTTAAAGACAAAATAATTTCGAATTCGGATGATTTCTTGCCCGAAATTGATGAACCATCCAGAAATGTGTTGTGTGTAATTATTAAAGTCACTTTCAATCATTTTCAAAGCAAAAAATAAATTAATAAATAAATAATAAAAATTATCAAATCATCACCAAACATGATAAGAGATTAGTGGAGCAATTAATAATGGATTTGGTGGAGCAATTAGTGGAGCAATTAATAATTGATTTGGTGGATGATTTGATGGAGGCAAAATTTTGCCTATAAATACCAAGTCATTTCATTTGTAAAATTCATACTTTCTTCTAAGGAATTCCTTAAGAATACTAAGAAGATTGTATCTTGTTTGTTTATTTACAGCTTTCAGTAATTAATTTCCGCTTTCGCACTTTCATTTCTTTACTTTTCAGTTTTTACTTTCCGCAATTTACTTTTACGCACAGTACTTTTCTTTCTTTAATTTTCAGTTTTTACTTTTCAGTAATTTACTTTCAGCAATTTACTTTCAGCAATTTACTTTCAGCAATTTACTTTTCAGTAATTTACTTTCAGCATTTAATTTTCAGTATTTAATTTCAGCATTTACTTTCAGCATTTACTTTTCAGTATTTAATTTTCAGTATTTAATTTTCAGTATTTTACTTTATGTCTTTTATTTTATTTAAGTTTTTTTACTACCCGTAAATATGTGTCGTAACTAAGCCAGTTATCTGGGGTTGTGATGAAATCCAATATCACCGGTTTATAAGGGGTTAGATTATAGATTGGGTAATATAAAGATTTATTTATTGAGTTTTAATCTTAATGCTTTTTCATTAACTGGCCATTAATAAAATTTAACTGGGAAACTTAAAATAAACTAGACATAGGGATTTTAAGTTTAAGACCTTAGACTCAATAGTCCACGATCTTCCTTGAGGATAGATAACCCTTTAATATATTTCCTTACAGGATAGACATATACCTGTCGGGCGGGGGTAGCCATAATTGGAAATTAAACTTAATGAATCCAGATAATTTGGTTGACATAGACATATGGTTCAATTGGGTTAAACTGGGTATTTGTGTCTGACCATCGATAGAGGCTTACACATAATTTAGTGTTACAGGTTAATAAATCAATATATTACCTAACTTTAAGATAACCACTTCATCTTTAAAATGATATTAAAAGAAATCACAACCCTAGATAGTTTTTAATATTGAATTTTCTTAAAACCTACTTTCAACAATCTTATTTACTTGTTTTTAAATTTAGAATCGTCACCATTTCAAATCAATCAATCAATCCGTTAGATACTAGTAATCATTTGACTTCATAAAATTAATAGTTTAGATATTAAGTCCTCGTGGGATCGATACTTTTTATACTACTTGAACGATACGTACGCTTGCGTTATATGAGTGTGTTTACGCCGGTCAAGTTTTTGGCGCCGTTGCCGGGGACTTATTTATCTTTTACTATTAGTTTAGGGGTTAGATATCTTTACTTGTATCTAATTTCTTTTTACTTATTGTTTTTGTTTTCTTATGTTTCAGGTTTTCAGAAACTTAATGAGACGAACCAGAAGTTTTGAACTACGACCGCTTGACCCAGAAATTGAAAGAACCATCAGACAGTTGAGAAGGGAAAGGCGAGAAGGCCAAGAAGCTTTAGTCAACATGGAACCTGAACCTTTGGAGGTTGCACCACCAATTCCCATTCGAGACAGAACCTTTCCGGTGGTTGACATACTCATTTCATGTATTGTACTTCCTCCCTTACCAGCAAATGTGTGTGACATCAAAACATGCATTCAGATGATTCAGCAGTCAGTTCAGTTCGGGGGGAATGCAACTGAAGATCCCAATGCCCACATCAGCAACTTCCTGGAAGTTTGCGGCACTTTCAATTACAACCGAGAAGCTGAAGAAGCAATGAGACTGCGAGTTTTTCCATATTCCCTGAAGCACAGAGCTAAAGCTTGGCTACATTCACTACCAGCAGGTTCCATAACAACTTGGAACACTTTAGCCACCAAATTTCTTACAAATTACTTTCCACCAGCCAGAATCGGAAAACTGAGGAATGACATCACATCCTTTGTACAACAAGATTCAGAATCCCTCTGCGAAGCTTGGGAAAGGTACAAAGATTTGCTTCAGAAATGTCCTCACCATGAGATTCCAAAATGGCTTCAAGTCCAAACATTCTATAATGGGCTTTCTGGAATAATGAGAACCACAATCAACGCTGCTGCTGGAGGAGCTTTAATGGAAAAAGGAGAAGATCAAGCCTGGGAACTAATCGAGGAAATGGCCAACAACAATTCCTTGTGGCCAACAGAAAAGAGCATGATCCAAAGAATTGCAGGAATTTATGAAAGTGGAGCCAATACAGCAGTCAACACCAAGCTAGATCAGATATGCAAATTCATGGAAATTTTTACCACTGGATCCACAAGTTCACCATATGGAGGAACACCAGAGTCGAACCAACTTGAAGAAACAATGAATTTTGTCAACAATTTCAACAGGCAGGGGAACAATCCATATTCCAACACCTACAACCCAGGGTGGAGGAATCATCCTAATTTTTCATGGAGCAACAATTCAGGCCAACAGCGGAACTATCCACCACCTGGATTCCAGCAACAGAACAAAGGCCAGGAGCAGGCAAATGAACCAGGAATAGCAGAAATGCTGGCTCAGTTAAAAAAATACGATGCTATCTTTCAGAGCCAATCAGCTTCCATCAAAGCACTGGAGAATCAAATCGGACAACTGGCCAATGCTCAGAGTTACAGACCACCAGGTAATCTTCCCAGCAACACAGAACCCAATCCAAGGAACCGAGGGAAGGAGCAATGTCAAGCCATTACTTTGAAAAGCGGTACTGAAATCAACAAAGATGTTGGAATCAAGATGTCCCAAGAAGAAGTTCCAAAAGAAGCTGAACAACAGATGGAGGAAAAAGAGGCAAAGGAAAAAGAAGCAAAGGAAAAAGAACAGATCACTCCACCTCCACCTTTTCCTCAGCGTCTTCAGAAAAACAAACTGGACAAGCAGTTTGCTCGATTCCTGGAGGTTTTCAAAAAGCTGCACATCAACATCCCATAAGCCTTGGAAGAAATGCCCAGTTATGTCAAATTCATGAAAGACATTCTTTCACGAAAACGGAGATTGGGAGACTACGAAACAGTAGCATTAACGGAAGAATGCAGCGCCATTATTCAGAGGAAACTTCCCCCGAAGTTGAAAGATCCTGGCAGTTTCACAGTTCCATGCACCATTGGAGAACATTATATCGGTAAGGCTTTATGTGATTTAGGTGCTAGTGTTAACTTGATGCCTTTTTCTATTTACAGGAAACTGCAGATTGGAGAAGCAATGCCTACCTCAGTTTCATTGCAACTTGCTGACCGAACACTCGCATTTCCTAGAGGTGTTGTTGAAGATGTGCTGGTGAAAGTAGACAAACTAATTCTTCCAGCAGATTTCATCATCCTTGGCATGGAAGAAGACAAAGAAATACCTATCATTCTTGGGAGACCATTCTTGGCTACAGGTAAAACTGTGATTGATGTACAAAAAAAAGAACTGACCATGAAAGTACAGGACCAAGAAGTGACATTTAATGTTTTCAAAGCCATGAAATTTCTGAGTGATGAAAAGGAAGAAGAATGCTTCAGAGTTGATGTTGTTGAAAGTATCGTTCAAAATACTGAGCCAAATCCCACAGATACACTTGAAGCTTGCATCACCAACATGACTGACATTGAGCTAGATGCTGAAATCCTAGAATGTATCAACTACCTTGACAAACCATTCCGATTCAAAGCAACACCACCAGTTGAAAGTTTGGAATTGCCAAAGAAAGATCGAATCAAGCCTTCGATTGAAGAACCACCACATCTGGAGCTGAAGTTACTTCCGAGCCATCTCAGGTATGCATTTCTTGGAAACTCTTCTGAATTACCTGTTATTATTTCTTCTTCACTAACATTGGAGCAGGAAGAAAAGTTGGTGAGAGTGTTACGAGAGCACAAAAAAGCCATTGGCTGGACTATAGCAGACATTCGAGGCATTAGTCCATCATTTTGCATGTACAAGATCCTGATGAACGATGAGTACAAACCCACAGTGGAGCATCAACGGAGACTCAATCCAATCATGAAGGAAGTCATGAAGAAAGAAATCATCAAATGGTTAGATGCTGGCATCATTTACCCCATCTTAGACAGTAGTTGGGTGAGTCCTATGCAGTGTGTGCCGAAGAAAGGAGGAATTACTGTAGTCACTAATGAAAAGAACGAATTGATTCCGACAAGAACGGACTGGATGGAGAGTATGCATGGATTACCGAAAGCTGAACAAAGCCACGAGAAAGGACCATTTTCCGTTACCATTTATTGACCAAATGTTAGACAGACTGGCAGGACAAGAGTTCTATTGCTTTCTGGACGGATATTCAGGGTACAATCAGATTGCCATCGCACCAGAAGACCAGGAGAAAACTACCTTTACATGTCCCTATGGTACTTTTGCTTTCCGCATGATGCCATTTGAATTATGTAATGCCCCTGCCACATTCCAGCGTTGCATGATGGCCATCTTCTCAGACATGCTGGAGCAGAGTATGGAGGTTTTCATGGATGAATTTTCTGTATTTGGAGATTCTTTTGATCATTGTTTGCAAAATTTGGAACATGTGTTACAAAGGTGCGAAGATACAAATCTGGTACTTAACTGGGAGAAATACCACTTCATGGTGCAAGAAGGCATTGTTCTTGGACACCGGATCTCACAAAAGGGGATTGAGATAGAAAAAGCAAAGATAGAGACAATTGAAAAACTACCTCCACCAACATCAGTAAAAGGTATTCGAAGTTTTCTTGGACATGCAGGTTTTTACAGGAGATTTATCAAAGACTTTTCCAAAATTGCAAAACCTCTTTGCAAACTTCTGGAGAAGGATGTGCCTTTCAACTTCACCAAAGAATGCAAGGAAGCTTTTGAAATCTTAAAACAGAAGCTGGTATCCGCCCCCATCATTGTAGCACCAGACTGGACCCTTCCATTTGAAGTGATGTGCGATGCTAGTGATTTTACTGTAGGTGCAGTTTTGGGACAACGCAAAGCAAAGATTTTTCACACCATTTACTACTCTAGCAGAACTTTGAATGAAGCTCAACTCAACTACACAACCACTGAAAAGAAGTTGCTCGCAGTTGTGTACGCTTTTGACAAATTCCGCTCTTATCTGTTGGGTCCCAAAGTGGTGGTCTACACAGATCATTCAGTAATCAAATATCTGATCACAAAGAAAGATGCCAAACCCAGATTTATCCGTTGGATACTTCTTCTGCAAGAATTTGACGTGGAGATTCGAGACAGGAAAGGGATAGAAAACCAGGTGGCAGATCACTTATCGAGGCTCGAGAATGGAGAAACAGCTGACAAAGAACTGACAATCAAAGAAACTTTTCCAGATGAACAGCTGTTTGCCATGAAACAACAGGAAGTCCCTTGGTATGCTGACTATGTCAACTACATTGTGTCAGGAAAATGGCCGTTGGAATGGACAACTCAGCAACGGAAGAAGTTCTTCAAAGAAGTCAAGCACTATGTCTGGGATGAACCGTACCTGTTTAAACGCTGTGCTGATCAATTATTGAGACGTTGTGTTCCATAGGAGGAGGTCAACAGTGTTTTGCAACACTGTCATTCATCACCATATGGCGGACACTTCAACAAAAACAAAACTGCAGCAAAAGTTCTGCAATCAGGTTTGTTCTGGCCCACACTTTTTAAAGATGCTTATCTTTTTGCTTTTCAATGTGACAGGTGCCAGAGAATGGGAAATATTTCCAGGAGAAACGAATGACCGTTGCAAAATATTCTAGAAGTGGAAATATTCGATGTATGGGGTATTGATTTCATGGGACCCTTTGTTCCATCATTCGGAAACATGTATATCCTGGTTGCTGTAGACTACGTCTCCAAATGGGTTGAAGCAATTGCACTACCATCCAATGATTCAAAAGTCATGATCAAATTCCTGAAAAAGAACATTTTCACTCGGTTCGGAACACCTCGTGCAATCATCAGCGATGGTGGCTCATATTTTTGCAACAGATACTTTGATGCACTCATATCCAAATACGGAGTTACTCACAAGGTTTCCACGGATTACCATCCACAGTCAAATGGACAGGTTGAGGTTTCAAACAGGGAAATCAAAAGAATCCTAGAAAGAACCGTTGGATCAACAAGGAGGGACTGGTCAACAAAACTAGATGATGCATTATGGGCCTACCGGACAGCTTACAAGACACTCATTGGTATGTCCCCATATCGATTGGTGTTTGGGAAAGCATGCCATCTGCTAGTTGAGCTTGAACACAAGGCGTACTGGGCACTGAAGAAGTTGAATCTTGATTCACTAGCTGCAGGGGAGAAACGACTTCACCAACTCAACGAATTGGAGGAATTTCGCCTACAGGCTTATGAGAATGCCAGAATGTACAAAGAAAAGACCAAGAAATGGCATGACCGAAAAATAATGCACATACAGTTGGAACCAAGGCAGCAGGTGTTGTTGTACAACTCGAGGTTGAAAATTTTCCCTGGAAAGTTGAAATCTAGGTGGTCTGGACCATTTGTGATCACTCAGGTTTTACCATATGGAGCTGTTGAGTTACTGGATCCCAATACCAACAACATATTCAAGGTTAACAGTCAACGTGTCAAACACTACTGGGGAGAATCATTTGAGCGACAAAAAGAAAGTGTCACACTTTCAGATCCAGCCTAACGATCAATAAGTAAAAGTCTAGCTGACGACTTTAAACTTAGCGCTCGTAGGGAGGCAACCCATGCAATTTGTGTATATATTATGATTTGGTGTGATTTAATTTTGTGTGTTTAGTTTTTGCAGATTAAGTCATTTCAAGATGGAAGAAGCTCTCGCAAATCTTCACAAGCAATTTCCTTCTCTCCCTCAAAAATCTCTGATGAAAGTCTACAAAGCTCGCTTGGAACGGATGAGGTTACTGACAATCCATGGTGTTCCTAATGATATTCGTTGGGTAATTGAAGCACGGGTCCGATTGGCAGGTGAGTCTTCTGACTCTTTTATTTCACATCTGCCTGGTTTTGGAAGAAGCACCTATGCAAAGAAATGTAGAGCTAATCAAATGGGTGTTTGTTACAAATGTGCACGATGGAATTGCAATACTCGTTGTCGTTTTTTAGGAATTGTGTCTGATAATCGCGAAGACAAAATTAAATTCATTAGGGATGGCTTGAGTAAGGAGTCTTTAGATAATATATCTTCGACTCTTGAGACGCATCCCAGTGGATATGTTCACATAGCCATTCGCAAATTACATACACAATTTCAAAAAGAAAGACAAATGTTAAGTCTCGGGAATCTGACTCAAAAAGACCCTGTTTGCCAGTTTATAAGAAAATTGGATGGGAAGCTTGTCCCTGACGCATAGACGTCGATCAAGCCGCTACTTTTCTTGTAAATATTATATCTCTTTGTCTTTTCCTAATAATTGTAATTTTTTTTTTGTTTCCTTTTATTTTCTCCGACAGGATCCAGACCTTTTTGACTATCACGATTTGTTTAACTAATAATTGTCATTTGGCAGGTACTAGTGCTATTATTTTACTCACCCTTTTCATGTGTTATAAATTCAACTCATCATTGCACTTTTGAAGACATCCAGAGTAAAACATGGAAGCCACTTCAAGAAGACGAGTTGAAAACATCTGTGTGTTTTGCGGTAGTAGTGTTGGTACTAAACCACAATACGTAGAAGCAGCACAGGAATTGGGTCGAGTCTTAGCTGCAAGGAATATGCACTTAATATATGGCGAAGGAAATCTTGGACTTATGGGGATCGTTTCAAAGGCCGTACAGGAAGGAGGCAGTCACGTTTTGGGAATCATCCCAAAACCCTTGGCAGAGGCAAATCTTATTGAACCATCAAACGGAGAGGAACTGATCGTACCAGGTATGTCTGAACGACTGGTAGAAATGATTAACCGTTCTGATGCTTTTATTGCTTTGCCAGGTGGCTTGGGTACACTGGAGGAAATTTTTATAGTTCTATCTTGGTCGAACCTGAACATACACCAGAAACCAATCGGACTGCTCAACGTTGATGGATTTTATGATTTTCTTTGTGTGTTTCTTGATGATGCCCGGAGAAATGGGTTCGTGTCAAAACCTTCGAAAGAACTCATCTTTACTGCCAGAACTGCTCCGGATCTAATAGACCAACTCATAGCCTATGAACCACGAGTTGACCCTATCCTTTCAAAGATAAATTGGTCTGAGGACGATCGTGGTAAGAGGCGTAGGATTAATCTGGATCTTAACCTTTAATTTCCTGTAGAATTTCAGCTAACCAGGTATTATTTTCTAAACTCTTCTTCTACTTTTTAAGACATTGGGGATAATGTCTCATTTAGGTTTGAGGGAGGGAATTAGTTGATCAGTATTTTGTTTTTAGTTTGTGTGTTGTTTTTATTTTTAGTCCAAAATTTTTCGAAAAATACAAAAAAATTGAAAATTTTTCAAAAATGACAAAAATATTTTGCGTTTTTGTGTTTTTATTTTGACTAAAAGGGTGAAATTGGTAAGAGATAGCTGAGTAAAGAGTTTCCACTCCTGAGACGTATCTCAAGCCTATTTTCGAAATAAGTTAATTTTTGTTTATTTCCTTTTGAATTATTTAATTTGTAAATTCTCTATAAAACGGACTAAAATGGATCTTCATATGCTCAGTTGATAAGTTGACATGTATTATCAACATATATAGTAACATACGGACATGAGCTAAAATTGAAAAGTTTGTAATATTCAGTGCTCTAGTTTAATTAGAGGAAGCATCTCAAAAAGCAAAGGAGTAAAAAAAAAAAAAAAAAAAAAACGTCTGAGATCCGAGTTATTAAGTCTGTAAGGGTGTTTTAACACCTAGTGCCCTAAAACCAACTGGTTTGGGAGTCACTGGCCCAAAGCTTTACATGGATCAAAGATGCTGGCAAAATATATATCTGAAGTCTGAGTAATTAAGTTCGTACGGGTGTCTTAACATCTGGTGCCCTAAAGCCAACTGGTTTGGGAGTCACCGACCCAACACTCGCTACATAGATGGAAGATATTGTATATAAATAAAAATAGAGAAAAATCAAAGAAAAAATCAGAAAAATCAGAAAAATTATTCCATTGCTACAAAAAGGTGTGAAAACTGATAGAACTTTAGGACAAAAATATTACTCTCTTATCAACTGCACTTATGACTGTTGTGGGCAAAAATGAGTTGATTAATATTTTGTCGACTGTGTATATGGAGAATGGTAAAAATAATCGGAGAATTTACTTATTCGGTAATTTAGAATGAAACAAAACAACTATTGATTTGGAGTAGAAGTTTCACCTGATTAGTCATTAACTTCTTTATTCTCTTTTCTCTTGTCTTTTTACTTTTGTGTGCATTAGTTTCACTACCTTTTTACTTTTGTAAAACGTTTGTGGGTATCGTTGCTGTAAGCCCTCACGAGACTATAACTCGTCCACTAGGGACACCTAGGGGTTTAAAGGCTTGTTGCATATGCTAAATGCAACCGTGATCCCTACGAAAGTGGCTTAGTTTAATTTTAATTATTTCTTGTATTTTATTTTATTTTTTTGCTCGAGGACTAGCAAAATGTTAGGTTTGTGGGTGTGATGAGCGGAAAATATATCAATATTTACCGCCTCTTTAACTTAATATTTTGTTTAGTTTCTCGGGTTTGATGAACGTTTTGATGTGTTTTAGTTTATTTTGCAGATAAAATAATATCAGATCTCAATGAAATCATTTAGGATGAAATATGGGTCAAATAAGGGTAATTATTGGACTTGATATTTTAATTTTGGAGATTAGAAACTTGAAAGGGCGTTTTTGACGAAGTGCAGTTTTGGAAATTCCAGTTTTGCGCATCTTTCGTATTTTAGGCATAACTTTTTACTCAGATATCGGATTGAGCTGATTCAAGTTTCAGATTAAAGAAGACTCAACGATCTACAGCTTTAAAGACAAAATAATTTCGAATTCTGACGATTTCTTGCCCGAAATTGATGAACTATCCAGAAGTGTGTTGTGTGTAATTATTAAAGTCACTTTCAATCATTTTCAAAGCAAAAAATAAATTAATAAATAAATAATAAAAATTTTCAAATCATCACCAAACATGATAAGAGATTAGTGGAGCAATTAATAATGGATTTGGTGGAGCAATTAGTGGAGCAATTAATAATTGATTTGGTGGATGATTTGATGGAGGCAAAATTTTGCCTATAAATACCAAGCCATTTCATTTGTAAAATTCATACTTTCTTGTAAGGAATTCCTTAAGAATACTAAGAAGATTGTATCTTGTTTGTTTATTTACAGCTTTCAGTAATGAATTTCCGCTTTCGCACTTTCTTTTCTTTACTTTTCAGTTTTTACTTTCCGCAATTTACTTTTACGCACAATACTTTTCTTTCTTTAATTTTCAGTTTTTACTTTTCAGTAATTTACTTTCAGCAATTTACTTTCAGCATTTAATTTTCAGTATTTAATTTCAGCATTTACTTTCAGCATTTACTTTTCAGTATTTAATTTTCAGTATTTTAATTTATGTCTTTTATTTTATTTAAGTTTTTTTTACTAACCGTAAATATGTGTCGTAACTAAGCCAGTTATCTGGGGTTGTGATGAAATCCAATATCACCGGTTTATAAGGGGTTAGATTATAGCTTCGGTAATATAAAGATTTATTTATTGAGTCTTAATCTTAATGCTTTTTATTAACTGGCCATTAATAAAATTGAACTGGGAAACTTAAAATAAACTAGACATAGGGATTTTAAATTTAAGACCTTAGACTCAATAGTCCACGATCTTCTTTGAGGATAGATAACCCTTTAATAGATTTCCTTAGAGGATAGACATATACCTGTCGGGCGGGGGTAGCCATAATTGGAACTTAAACTTAATGAATCCAGATAATTTGGTTGACATAGACATATGGTTCAATTGGGTTAAACTGGGTATTTGTGTCTGACCATCGACAGAGGCTTACACATAATTTAGTGTTCCAGGTTAATAAATCAATATATTACCCAACTTTAAGATAACCACTTCATCTTTAAAATGATATTAAAAGAAATCACAACCCTAGATAGTTTTTAATATTGAATTTTCTTAAAACCTACTTTCAACAATCTTATTTACTTGTTTTTAAATTTAGAATCGTCACCATTTCAAATCAATCAATCAATCCGTTAGATACTAGTAATCATTTGACTTCATAAAATTAATAGTTTAGATATTAAGTCCTCGTGGGATCGATACTTTTTATACTACTTGAACGATACGTACGCTTGCGTTATACGTGTGTGTTTACGCCGGTCAGTAATAGTATATTATTATTTTAAGTTCTAACCGGAGGCCAAGTGATTTGCATTTTTTTATTGAGTTATGGCCTGATGAGCGGAAAATATATCAATATTTACCGCCCTTTTTACTTAATATTTTGTTAATTTCTCGGGTTTGATGAATGTTTTGATATGTTTTAGTTTATTTTGCAGATAAAATAATATTGGGACTCAATGAAATCATTTAGGATGAAATGTGGGTCAAATAAGGGTAAATATTGGACTTGACATATTAATTTTGGTGATTGGAAACTTGAAAGGGCGTTTTAACGAAGTGCAGTTTTGGAAATTCCAGTTTTGCGCATCTGTCGTATTTTGGGCATAACGTTTTACTCCGATATCGGATTGAGCTGATTCAAGTTCCAGATTAAAGAAGACTCAATTATCTACAACTTTGAAGAACAAAATAATTTTGAATTCGGAAGAATTCATGACCTAAATGGATGAAACTTCCGGAAGTGTGTTATAAGTAATTATTAAAGTCATTTTCAAAGTAAATAAATAAATAAATAATAAAAATAGTCAAACTCCCACCAAACAAGATAGAAATTAGTGGAGAAATTAGTGGAGCAATTAGTGGAGCAATTAGTGGACCAATTAATAATGGATTTGGTGGATGATTTGATGAAGGTAAAATTTTGCCTATAAATACCAAGCCATTTCATTTGTAAATTCATACTTTCTTCTAAGGAATTCCTTAAGAATACTAAGAAGATTGTATCTTGTTTGTTTATTTACAGCTTTCAGTAATTAATTTCCGCTTTCGCACTTTCTTTTCTTTACTTTTCAGTTTTTACTTTCCGCAATTTACTTTTACGCATAGTACTTTTCTTTCTTTAATTTTCAGTTTTCGCTTTTCAGTAATGAGGAGGTAACTCCCCTTTGCTGGGGTAAAAGATAAAACTTTTATTACTAATATTTAGATTAATCTCCCTTAATTATAATATATAAACTAGTTAAAACCTGACTTAACGAGGATACCGCCATATTGGTCGGTTGGTAATTATTTAAATTGTTTTTAACCTGACTAAACTGGATACCGCCTGATTGGACGGTTGGTAATTAATTATTAATTTGACTTAATCTGGATACCGCCTATATGGCTGGTTGGGAATTATCATGCAAAGTTAATATATTATATTAAGGGAGATATCTAAAATAAAAGTAATAAAAGTGGATCCTTTTACCTCAGCATTTTCTTTTATTGTACTTTTACTTTATTTACTTTTCAGCAATTTACTTTCAGCATTTACTTTTCAGTATTTACTTTCAGCATTTACTTTTCAGTAATTTACTTTCAGCATTTACTTTTCAGCATTTAATTTTCAGTATTTAATTTCAGCATTTACTTTCCGTCATTTACTTTTCAGCAATTTACTTTCAGCATTTACTTTATGTCTTTTATTTTATTTAAGTTTTTACTACCCGTAAATATGTGTTATAACTAAGCCACTTATCTGGGGTTGTGATGAAGTCCAATATCACCAGTTTATAAGGGGTTAAATTACGGTTTGGGTAATATAAAGGTTTATTTATTGAGCCTTAGTCTTAATGCATATTGTTAACTGGCCATTAATAAGATTGATTCGGTAAACTTAAAATGAACTTGGAAAATGGATTTTAGGTTTAATACCTTAGACTTAATACCCCACGATCTTCCTTGAGGATAGATAACCCTTTAATAGATTTCCTTATAGGATAGGAATATACTTGTCGGGCGGGGGTAGCCATAATTGGAACTTAATCTTAATGAATTCAAATAACTTGGTAACATAGGAATATGATTAATTGGGTTATACTGGGTATTTGTATTTGACCATCGGAAGAGGCTTTTGCATAATTTCGTGTTCCAGGTTAATAAACCAATATATTACACAAACTTAAAATAACTACTTTATCTTTTAAAACATATTGGAAAGATTCACAACCCTGGATAATTTTATAAATTTGAATTTTCTTCAATCTATTTTCGAGCAATTTCATTTACTTGTTTTAAGTCACTTTCAAATCAAACAACCAATCCATTAGATACTTGTAAACATTTAGCTTCATTAATTAATAGCTTGGGTATTAAGTCCTCGTGGGATCGATACTTTTTATACTACTTGAACGATACGTGAGCTTGCGTTATACGTGTGTGATTAAGCGGTCAAGTTTTTGGAGCCGTTGCCGGGGACTTATTTATCTTTCACTATTAGTTTTGGGGTTGGATATTTTACTTGTATCTAATTTATTTTTACTTATTGTTTTTGTTTTCACTTGTTTCAGGTTCTCAGACACTACATGAGATGAACCAGAAGCTTTGAACTTCGACCACTTGACCCATAGATTGAAAGAACCATCAGAAAGTTGAGAAGGGAAAGGTGAGAAGGCCAAGAAGCAATCATTAACATGGAACCTGAACCTTTGAACGTTGCACCACCGATTCCCATTCGAGACAGAACCATTCTGGTGGTTGACGGACTCATTTCTTATATTGTACTTCCTCCCTTACCAGCAAATGCGGGTGACATCAAAACATGCATCCTGATGATTCAGCAGTCAGTACAGTTTGGGGGAAATGCAACTAAAGATCCTAATGCCCACATCAGCAACTTCCTGGAAGTTTGCGGTACTTTCAATTACAACCGAGCAGCTGAAGAAGCAATGAGACTGCAGTTTTTCCATATTCCCTGAAAGACAGAGCTAAAGCTTGGCTACATTCGTTACCAGCAGGTTCCATCATAACTTGGAACACTCTAGCCACCAAATGCCTTGCAAAGTACTTTCTACCAGCCAGAACTGCAAAGTTGAGGAATGACATCACATCCTTCGTGCAACAAGATTCAGAATCCCTTTGCGAAGCTTGGGAAAGATTCAAAGATTTACTCCAGAAATATCATCATCATGAGATCGCAAAGTAGCTACAAGTCCAGACCTTCTACAATGGACTTTCTGGAATAATGAGAACCACAATTGATGCTGCTGCTGGAGGAGCTTTGATGGCAAAAGGAGAACATCAGGCCTGGGACTTAATTGAAGAAATGACCAACAACAATTCTTTATGGCCAACAGAAATGAGCATGATCCAAAGAATTGCAGGAATTTATGAAGTTGGAGCCAACACAGCACTGAATTCCAAGCTGGATGTGATTTTGTAAAAATCTGGAAACCCTTAACATGAAAGTTAATGGTGGATCCACAAGTTCACCAGGAGTACCTGAGTCAGAATCTTACAACCAACAAGAAGAGACAGTGAACTATGTCAACAATTTCAACAAACAGAGGAACAATTCATATTCCAACACCTATAACCCAGGGTGGAGGAATCACCCCAATTTCGCATGGAGCAACAATTCAGGGCAAAAGAACTACCCACCACCTGGATTCCAACAACCAAATAAAAGCCAGGAGCATGAAAAAGAACCAGGAATAACAGAAGTGATGGCCCAGTTGACGAAGCAAGAAGCAAAATACGATGCTTTAGCAGCTATGGTTCAAAATCAAGTAGCATTGAATCAAAGCCATTCAGCCTCTATTAAAGCACTGGAAAATCAAATGGGACAACTGGCCAATTGTCAGAGTTACAGACCGACATGAAATCTTCCCAGCAACACAGAACCAAATCCAAGGAACTGATGGAAGGAGCAATGCCAAGCCATTACTTTGAAAAGCGGTACTGAAATCAACAAAGATGTTGGAATCAAGGCAACCATTGAAGAAGTTCCAAAAGATACAGTTCCACAGATGGAGGAAAAAGAAGCAAAGGAAAAAGATCAAGAAAGAATCACTTTACCTCCACTTTTTCCTCAACGACTCCAGAAAAACAAATTGGATAAACAGTTTGCTCGATTCTTGGAGGTGTTCAAAAAGCTGCATATCAACATTCCATTTGCAGAAGCCTTGGAAGAAATACCCAGCTATGTCAAATTCATGAAAGACATTCTTTCACGAAAATGGAGATTGGGAGATTACGAGACAGTAGCATTGACGGAGGAATGCAGCGCCATCATTCAGGGGAAACTTCCCCCGAAGTTGAAAGATCCTGGCAGTTTCACTGTTCCTTGCACCATATGAGAACATGACTTCGGTAAGGCTTTATGTGACTTAGGTGCAAGTGTTAACTTAATGCCTTTTTCTATTTACAGGAAACTGCAGATTGGAGAAACAATGCCTACCTCAGTCTCTCTACAACTTGCTGATAGAACGCTCGTATTTCTGAGAGGTGTAGTTGAAGATGTGCTGGTCAAAGTTGACAAATTTATTTTCCCAGCAGATTTTATTGTCCTTGATATGGAGGAAGACGAAGACGTGCCGATCATCCTCGGAAGACCATTCTTGGCTACTGGTCGAACCATTATTGATGTACAAAAATGAGAACTAACCGTGAGGGTACAAGACCAAGAAGTAACATTCAATGTTTTTAAAGCCATGAATTTGCCGAATGACGAGAATGAGGAATGTTTCAGACTTGATGTGATAAATAGTACCATCCAGACCTCCAATGCAATGCAAAGTTCTTCTGACAAACTTAAAGCATGTCAATTGCCTGTGGAGCCTGAAGATAAAGCGTACTGCATACTGAAGAAGCCTATTCTTGCACTACAAGCAACAAAAGAGAAATAGTTCCACCAGCTCAATGAATTGGAGGAATTTCACATTCAGCCTTTTGAGAATGCCAAATTATACAAAGAAAAGGCCAGAAAGAAACATGATGAGAAGTTAGTGCGCATACAACTAAAACCAGGGCAGAAGGTACTGTTAAACAAATCAAGGTTGAAACTTTTCCCATGGAAACCAAAATATCGGTGGTCAGGTCCATTCCTAATCACCAAGGTTTTACCAGATAGAGCCGTTGAGTTACATGATCCCGACTCCAACAAAACATTCAAGGTTAAAAATAAGTGTGTCAAGCACTACTGGGGAGAATCATTTGAGCGACAAAAAGAAAGTGTCACACTTTCAGATCCGGCCTAATGTTCAGGAAATCATGTCTAGCTAACAACATTAAACTTAGCGCTAGCTGGGAGGCAACCCAAGCAATTTGTGTATATATTGTGATGTGGTGTGTTTTAATTTTTGTGTGTTTAGTTTTTACAGGTTAAGACGCATTTCAGGATGGAAGAAGCTCTCGCAAATCTTCACAAGCAATTTCCTTCTCTCCCTTAAGATTCTCTGATAAAGGTCTACAAAGCTCACATGGAACGAATGAGACTTCTGACGATCCATGGTATTCCTAATGACATTCGTTGGGTAATCAAAGCACGGGTCCGATTAGCAGGTGAGTATTCTAATTCTTGTAATTCTTATTTGCCTGGTTTTGGAAGAAGCACCTATGCAAAGAAACGTAGAGCTAAGCAAATGGGTGTTTGTTACAAATGTGCACGCTGGAATTGCAATACTCGTTGTCGTTCTTTAGGAATGGTATCTGATAATCGCGAAGATAAAATTAAATTCATTAAGGATGGCTTGAGTAAGGAGTCTTTAGATTATATATCTTCGACTCTTGAGATGCATCCCAGTGGAATCTGACTCAAAAAGACCCTGTTTGCCAATTTATAAGAAAATTGGATGGGAAGCTTGTCCCTGACGCATAGACGTCAATCAAGCTGTAAATTATTTTAAATATTATATCTCTTTGTCTTTTCCTAATAATTGTGATTTGTTTTGTTATTTTCTCCGACATGATCCAGGCTATTTTTTTACCTTTCATGATTTACTATTTTGTTACTAATCGTCCTTTGGAAGATACTTGTCCTATTATTACTCACCTTTTTAAGGTTCTATAAATTCAACTCATCATTGCACCTTTGAAGGCATCCAGATAAAAATGGAAGCTACTTCAAGAAGACGGGTTGAAAACATCTGTGTGTTTTGCGGTACCAGTGTTGGTGTTAAACCAGAATACGTAACAGCGGCACAAGAATTGGGTCGAGTCATTGCTGCAAGGAATATGCACTTAGTATATGGCGGTAGCAATCTTGGACTAATGGGGATCGTTTCAAAGGCTGTACATGATGGAGGTAGTGAAGTCTTGGGAATCATCCCAAAACCCTTGGCGGAGGCGAATCTTATTGGATCATCAAACGGCGAGGAACTAATCGTGCCAGGTATGTCTGAACGACTGATAGAAATGATTAACCGTGCTGATGCTTTTATTGCTTTGCCAGGTGGCTTGGGCACAATGGAGGAAATTTTTACACTGTTATCTTGGGCAAACTTGAACATACACCAGAAACCGCTTGGACTGTACAATGTTGATGGATTTTATGATTTTCTTTATCTGTTTCCTGATGATGCCCGAAGAAATGGGTTAGTGTCAAAGCCTGTAAAAGAACTCCTTTTTACTGCCAGAACTGCCCCAGATTTAATTGACCAAATCTTAGCCTTTGAACCTCAAATTGACCCCATTCTTTCCGAGATAAACTGGTCTGAAAATGATCGTGGTAAGAGGCGTCGGATAAATCTGGATCTTAACCTTTAACTTTTCATTTAGATGTAGAATTTCAGCTAACCATGTACGGTTTTCTAAACTCTTATTCTACTGTTTAAGACATTGGGGACAATGTCTCATTTAGGTTTGGGGGAGGAGAATAGTTAAATTGTATCTTGTTCTTATTGTTTAAGTTTTAGTCAAAAATTTTCGAAAAAGCCAAAAAATTGAAAAATTTTACAAAAACCAAAAAAAAAATATTTTGTATTTGTGTGTTTTTATTTGATTAATCAGGTGAAATTGGTGTGAGATAGCTGTATAAGGAATTTCCATTCATGAGACGTATCTCAACCTATTTCGGAACAAGTTAATTTTTGTTTATTTCCTTTTAGATTATTTAATTTGTGAATTCTCCATAGTACTGACTAAAATGAATCTTCATATGCTCAGTTGACATGTATTATCAGCATACATGGTAACATACAGACATGAGCTGTAATTGAAAAGTTTATAATATTCAGTGCTATAGTATAATTGGAGGAAGCATCTATAAAAAGCGATTGAGTAAAAAAAAACGTCTAAGATCCGAGTTATTAAGTCTGTAAGAGTGTTTTAACACCCAGTGCCCTAAAACCAACTGGTTTGGGAGTCACTAGCCCAAAGCTCGCTACATGAATCAAAGATGTTGCAAAAAAAATATATATATCTGAAATCCGAGTAATTAAGTCCGTAGGGGTATCTTAACACCTAGTGCCCTAAAACTAACTGGTTTGGGAGTCACTGGCCCAAAGCTCGCTACATAGATGGAAGATATTGTATATAAATAAATAAAAAATCAAAAAAAAAAATCAAAAAAAAAATTCAAAAAAATAAAAAAAAAATTTATTCCAATGCTTAAAAAAAGGTGTGAATTCTGAAATAACTTTAGGATAAAAATATTACTTTCTTCTCAACTGCACTTGTGACTATTGTGGGCAAAAAATGAGTTGATTAATATTTTGATGATTGTGTATATGGAGAATGGTAAAAATAATCGGAGAATTTACTTATTCGGTAATTTAGAATGAAACAAAACAACTATTGACTTGGATTATATGTTTCATCTGTTTAGTCACTAAGTTTTTTATTCTCTTTTCTCTTGTCTTTTTGCTTTTGTGTGCATTAGTTTTACTATATTTTTACTTTTATAAGACGTTTGCGGGTATCGTCGCTGTAAACCCTCACGAGACTACAACTCGTCCACTAGGGACACCTAGGGGTTTAAAGGCTTGTTGCATACGCTAAATGCAACCGTGATCCCTACGAAAGTGGCTTAGCTTAATTTTAATTATTTCTTGTATTTTATTTTGTTTTTTTTGCTCGAGAACTAGCAAAATGTTAGGTTTGGGGGTGTGATGAGCGGAAAATATATCAATATTTACCGCCCCTTTTACTTAATATTTTATTTAGTTTCTCGGGTTTGATGAACGTTTTGATATGTTTTAGTTTATTTTGCAGATAAAATAATATTGGGACTCAATAAAATCATTTAGGACGAAATGTGGGTCAAATAAGAGCAAAAACTGGGCTTGACATAATAATTTTGGAGATTGGAAACTTGAAAGGGCGTTTTAACGAAGTGTAGTTTTGGAAATTCCAGTTTTGCGCATCTGTTTTATTTTGCGCATAACTTTTTACTCCGATATCTGATTGAGCTGATTCAAGTTCTAGATTAAAAAAGCCTCAATGATCTACAACTTTGAAGAACTAAATAATTTAGAATTCTGAAGATTTCATGACCGAAATTGATGAAACATCCGGAAGTGTGTTATGTGTAATTATTAAAGTCATTTTCAAAGCAAATAAATAAATAAAAATAGTCAAACTCCCACCAAACATGATAGCAATTAGTGGAGCAATTAGTGGAGTAATTAATAATGGATTTGGTGGAGTAATTAGTGGAGCAATTAGTGGAGCAATTAATAACGGATTTGGTGGATGATTTGATGGAGGTAAAATTTTGCCTATAAATACCAAGCCATTTCATTTGTAAATTCATACTTTCTTCTAAGAAATTCCTTAAGAATACTAAGAAGATTGTATCTTGTTTGTTTATTTACAGCTTTCAGTAATTAATTTCCGCTTTCGCACTTTCTTTTATTTATTTTTCAGTTTTTACTTTTACGCACAGTACTTTTCTTTCTTTAATTTTTAGTTTTTACTTTTCAGTAATGAGGAGGTAACTCCCTTTGCTGGGGTAAAAGGTAAAATTTTTATTACTAATATTTAGATTAATCTCTCTTAATTATAATATATAAACTAGTTAAAACCTGACTTAACGAGGATACCGCCGTATTGGTCGGTTGGTAATTATTTAAATTGGTTTTAACCTGACTAAACTGGATACCGCCTGATTGGTCGGTTGGTAATTAATTATTAATTTGACTTTATCTGGATACCGCCTATATGGATGGTTGGTAATTATCATGCAAAGTTAATATATTATATTAAGGGAGATATCTAAAATAAAAGTAATAAAAGTGGATCATTTTACCTCAGTATTTTTTTTATTGTACTTTTACTTTATTTACTTTTCAGCAATTTACTTTCAGCATTTACTTTTCAGCAATTTACTTTCAGCAATTTACTTTCAGCATTTACTTTTCAGTAATTTACTTTCAGCATTTACTTTTCAGCATTTAATTTTCAGTATTTAATTTCAGCATTTACTTCCCGTCATTTACTTTTCAGTAATTTACTTTTCAGCATTTTACTTTATGTCTTTTATTTTATTTAAGTTTTTACTACCCGTAAATATGTGTCGTAACTAAGCCACTTATTTGGGGTTGTGATGAAGTCCAATATCACCGGTTTATAAGGGGTTAAATTACGGTTTGGGTAATATAAAAGTTTATTTATTGAGCCTTAGTCTTAATGCATATTGTTAACTGGCCATTAATAAGATTGATTCGGTAAACTTAAATTGAACTTGGAAAAGGGATTTTAGGTTTAATAACTTAGACTTAATAGCCCACGATCTTCCTTGAGGATAGATAACCCTTTAATAGATTTCCTTATAGGATAGGAATATACCTGTCGGGCGGGGGTAGCCATAATTGGAACTTAATCTTAATGAATTCAAATAACTTGGTTAACATAAGAATATGATTAATTGGGTTATACTGGGTATTTGTATTTGACCATCGGAAGAGGCTTTTGCATAATTTTGTGTTCCAGGTTAATAAACCAATATATTACACAAACTTAAAATAACTACTTTATCTTTTAAAAGATATTGGAAAGATTCACAACCCTGGATAATTTTATAAATTTGAATTTTCTTCAATCTATTTTCGAGCAATTTCATTTACTTGTTTTAAGTCACTTTCAAATCAAAAAACCAATCCATTAGATACTTGTAAACATTTAGCTTCATTAATTAATAGCTTAGGTATTTAGTCCTCGTGGGATCGATAATTTTTATACTACTTGAATGATACGTGCACTTGCGTTATACGCGTGTGATTACGCCGATCATGGCCTGAGGCCATGATGATGGTTGCATATATTTTGAGTTTGCTTAAACAGATTGTCTTATGGTGCTGGCTATAAGCCAGGTTACATGATGTTCTGCATCAGAATCAGAGGATTATGGTGGTAGGATTAGCCTGTCTCCTGCCGGTAACATCCTAGCCTAGGCGGGATGTTACAAAAAGCATCCTAAATGACAATGGGAAACATTACAACATGATTCATTATTAAAATTATTCCTGATCCAGGTTTACATACCTGGTCAGTTAATAAACCTGTAAGACTGATACATATCGTATATTGGAATAGTTCCAATGGTTTATCTCAATAACCATGAATCTGAGGAAGACTCATATATAGGTGCAAATATTTATTGGATAAATATTAAACGACTCACTTGAAGATTCCTAATTGATGTACACCAATGTCAAAAGGATTTTTCTTGAGTCGAGTAACATATTAGCTCATTTGACTTGAGATACGACTGTGGATATGTAAGATATCCTCCACACTTTGATGACAGTCATGTAAACGATCTTTTTTAATATCAGACTTCCGCATGTTCTTTGGGTGTGGATTGATACTTATGATATCTTGTGATGTATCCAGCAAGGATCTGTCAGTCCCGTGTATGAGATTTAGGTGTCTAATTAGTGATTCTTTGAAATCATTGGCCCAGGTATACTTCGAAAATGAGTTCCAAGTATTTATTTAGATAATCACGATTATGTCGCGACACACTTGATTGTTCATAGCAAAGATTTGATATTTTTTCTATATCTTTGGAACAATTCTGATAGCCTATGACAGATGGATTAAATATATGCAATGATCTCAACTTATATGGTTCAACTCGATTATCTGTGGTCGTCGTAATTTGTGAGTGGGTAAATTACGGACACGTAAATGGTTTATATGACAGATAAACTTGAACCTAAAGAGTCCCACAATATGAGTGTACTTATTGAGTACTTAGGCAATTAATTATGGATAATTTGGAATATTCATAATTCACACGTGTGCGTATTAATTAATGTGTATATGCATACAATATAAAATTTTGATTAAATACATTTTAATTGTTAATTGAATTTTGGCAATTGTTTTATTGTGGTTAATTGAATTAATTAAATGTCAATTAATTATTAATCATGATAAAATAAAATATTCTAAGAATATTTTCTCATAATCTATTTTATCTTTTTGTTAAATGAAATTTCAAATTAATTAATTGTTAATTAATTTGGCTTACTAGAATAAATAATATTATTTGAAATATTCTTTACATTTAGCTAATTGTGATCGGCCAAACCATGTATGTGTAACACATGGATTCCATTAACAAAAAATAGATTTATTAAACTTATTTACATAAGATAAAAATGTTAATTTTTGGACCAAGTATTAAACTTGGTAAATGATCAAAAAAGCCCCAAATTTCGGCCAAGCCTAATTAAAATGGAAAATGTGTTTTCATTTTTTTTGGGTTAGCTATTTTCTCAAGTGTTGATAGAAAAAGAACAGGATTATGGTTAGTAGAAAGAGAGAACAACACCAAAGGAGAAGCATTTGGAAACTTCGAAGCAGAATCAAGAACTTAATTGGATTAAGGTAACACTTTTGCTTCTACTTTGAAAAATTATTTTTCTTAAGCATGCTAATATATATTTGATGTATATTGTATGTTTCTAAATATATTGTTGGATAACATATTTGTTTCCGAATATTTGTTGTTGTTGGATTTGTTGATAACCTTGATTTTTCCTTTAATTAGCATGTGTGATTTTTATTCTAATTAAAGTAATTAATTTAAAAAATTTTTAATTTCCATTCTAAAGTGTTATAACCACTCTTATGATGCCTAGAATTATTCTTGATAATTCATATGTGGGTACTTTAAAACTGTGTAAATTAATTTGATTAATTTGGACTTAAATTGGATATTGCATGAAAAATGGATTGATTTAATATCTGGATCAGATTTGGAAAAAAATGAATGTTTTGTGAATAAAATATGATGTTTTAATTTGTTTGGTTGTTTAATGGATGATAAAATATTTTCCGGAAATGTTTTGAGGTGAAAATTCACAAAAATAATGAAATTACGTAACAACAGATTTACCGTACGGGGCCTGTCTGAACACTGAATTGTTCTCTATTTGGGCAGGTCATGGGGATGACCGGACAATTCTCAAGTGACCAGGTCAGCCTGATTCGGTAATTGATTGACCAGTTTGGTCGGTTACCCGTTTTACACAGTGTTTTTCTGGAAAATATTTTCGTAATACTTTTTCTGTCTTTTATGACTTGTTATATTATTGCTTGTTAACAAATAATATGTTTAGGTAAAATACGAACTAATTAGAGATATGAGATATCGGCTAATTCATTCGGAAAATTTTAAAATGTCTTATTTTGATCATTATTGGCTGATACTAAGATCGAGCCCTAGATAGCCTTAACCATGAAAATGACTCATTCTTTAGTGAGATTATATGAAAAAATGCCTAAACCAAAATATGTTATTTCTATAAAAGCATATACAATTACAATGGGATTTTCAGTATCAATTCTTATAGTACTATTTGGGGAGTTGATAAACCAATTCATGTGGATGTTTATTTGTCGGGCTGTCCTCCTAAACCATAGGTAGTTATAGATGCCATAACAAAACTTCGTAAGAAAATATCTCGCGAAATCTACGAAATCTAATTCGATTGTAATGGGAGAATCGCTCGTTTACTTTTACTACCATCACAAGTTTCGTATTGTAGGCAGTACTCACACTGGAAATTACGATCAATGATTACTATATCAACCACCATCTACGTCAAAAATCCCACCTTAAACCTTTTTCAAATACAAAAGTTCATAATCTTTCCTCGAATTCATTAATTAGGCAGGATTCATTTTTACAGAATAAGAAAGATGAATTATTCTTCATAAATTCTTCATACATTCTAAAAAGTCATCTTAAATATGAAATAATTATATAAATTCAAAAAGTGAGAGAGATAAAAAAGATGCAGGGTCGTTTGTCGGCTTGGCTAGTCAATCAAGGGCTAGTCCATAGATCTTTGGGCTTTGATTACCAAGGAATAGAAACTTTACAAATAAATCCGAGGATTGGCATTCCGTTATGTGATTTTATGTGTATACGCTTACAATTATCTATGTTCCATATGTGTCTATGATGTAGCACCGAGTGGACTGTTAGCCAATGTGTATCATCTTAAACAACTAGAGTATGGTGTAGATCAACCAAAAATGGTGTGTATAAACGTATTTGCTCCAATGAGGAATCTGAAAATTCCATCAGTTTTCTGGGTTTGGAAAAGTACGCATTTTCAAGAATGGGAATCTTATGAAATGTTGGATTCCTTTATGTAACATCCCCGAGCTGGAAGATATTACCGGCAGGGGATAGCAGTACTAACCCCATAGCCTCTGACTAACTACCTATAACTGATATTAATATACTTATTTTGATTTGACTATACTTTGTATGGGACCGTAGCCCAACTTGAAAATACTGAAAACAAATTCAACATTATTTATTGTACTTGATAACGTTTGATTTTACAAAGACTACACACAACAAAACTTGTACAAGACTCATATTTGACTATGACTCGTACTTGACTATTACTAGACTTTTACTCAAACTATGACTCAAACTGGTGGACTCTATACCCAGTGACTGCATCAGTATCCATCCTCTCGAGCTCGTCCTCCGAGAATCCTGCAAAATATAAAGACTGGAGTGGGGGTTAGATCGTTATTCGATCTAAGTGAGTGGACGAAAAATGAAAAACTATTATAAAAACTTTTGGTTCTGAAACCGAAAACTCATTAAATAACTTTTTAAGAGAACTTATTTCTGTTTTTAAAACTATAAACTTCTTTCTTATAAACTCTTATAAAAACTTCTGTTTCGGGAAAACTTTCTTTTCTAAAAGTTCTTTGAAAACTGTATATGAAATCTAAAATCTCTGTCTGAAATCTGTATCTCTGTCTGAAAAACTTGACGTATGAGGGCGTTATGTATCGCCATCCCCCCATACGCCTAACTGTAGCCAGCAATGCAAATCCATGACTTTGGGACGTTATGTATCACCGTCCCCCAAAACATGCCACTACTGTATCTGAAACTTGTGGTCTTGGGGCGTTACGTATCGCCGTCCCCCAAGTCACAAACTAGAACTGGGGGTTCGGATATATGCTACCACCCAAGCTCTGAACTAGAGTCTAGATACATGAACCTATGTCGCCATCCTGGCTCTGAAACTAGGATCTAGGGGCGTTACGTATCGCCGTCCTTCTAGTCCTCTACATGTGCACATGTCCTCTGTATCCATCAATTCAAATTGTATCTCAAGTTACATACTGGGGTGAGTTTTTACCTCATGCCCCGAAAAACATAAAAACTCATACTTTGAATTTCAAAACTGAACAAAACATTTTCTGGAAAACAGTTTCTTTCTCAAATATAACTTTGTATAAAATAATTGTAAATAAATTCTTCTAATGCCCTAAAGCGTGAAAATATAAGTCTGAAACAATGATAACGAAATAAAAGTCAGTTTAAAGGAAAAGTGTCCACTCACAGTGTTCGAATCTGGCTGGCACTGGATCCAAGGTCGAATGAGTATGCGGTTCTTTTGGATATCCTATGATCAGAATTTAATTAGAATCAACAGTTATAAAATGCGATTCATAATCAAATAAAATTCCTTAATCTAATCGGATTCCCCATTAGAACCTTTTTATCCCTCCAATGAATTTGTATAAACGACACCCCGACTCTTGGTTACGTGTTCGTCTCCTTAAAAAAAATTTATATCTTCTGTTCGGTGCGTCGCGACGTAGCACAAGCTGCGCGTTGCTGCTATTCTGGGCAAATTCTGCCCCTTCGATGATCAGTCCCCAAAACCAAAATCCATAAAATCCAAATCAAATTCTACTCCTATAACACATCTCCAAGCAAATATATCTTCTAATTCAACATTATAACACATTTCCAACACTCAAACATCATCAAATTCCCACATTCTTACAAAATTAATTAACTTGAATAACAACTCAAAAACTATCCAAACACCCATTTTATCAACACAAAACTACCCAAAATCCATAATTCAAGTCACCACTCACCAAAACTCTCCAAATCAACAGTCAAATTGCAAGTTATTTAAAATTTGGGTTTTGGGTTTCTTACCTCTTCCATGCTTGATTCCTTCACCCTCCAAGCCTCCAATGGTTGCCATGATTCACTTGGCTTCATCCTCATTCTTTCTCTCTTTATTTCCTTCTTCTTTTCTTTCTTTCTCCTTCTTTTTTCTTTCTTTTCTTTCTTCTTCCTTTCTTCTTCTCCATCTCACGTTACTGCCTTTCTTTTTGCTTCACAAATTTGTGATTTATGAATAGTAATTTTTTTATATAGTGGGGGGTGCCTTAGATATTTTGTAAGTTATGGAAGTGTGTAGAAAAAGGTAGAAAGTTTGGGATTTCTCCTTTTTAGCCCGAAATTACTATTCATCTAAATTTTGACTTGCGTTTTTGACCCACTTCTGATTCGATTTTGGAAAATGTTCAACACGGAAGTTGTAGGTCTCGGTCTCAGCTTTCCGATAATATAAAGTTCATAAAAATCAGAGTTCGTACGAAATAGTTATGCCCTAAATACCACGGGCTTTCCAAATGAAACACGGTACAGTCTCGTCCCGGGACTTTGAGAAATTTACCGATTGTCCCCAAAGTCGTTATACAAGCATATTTGAGTCCTCAACATAATTTATTTTATATTATATTCATCCAACGATACCACAGTACTACAATATAATAGTAACTACACTATCGGTCGTTACAAATTCTCCCCCCTTAAATAGAATTCTTCCTCGAATCCTTTCTGGTGTCTACTCATGGTTTTCGTAGTTTCGTGAATATCTAGATATTCTATTATACTTATCTCTTCATCTCTAACCTTTACTAGTTATTTGGTTTTTCCATATTTCTCTTTGTAAGACTTCTGCTGAGTATTCATGACTATTTCTTTTCTAAACCTTTAGGTGTACTCAATATATCTTATCTCCAAGATATCTTTCTTATAGGTCTTCACTTATGCTCCATAATTTCTTAATTTAATTAGATTCTTAGTGGTTGATACCTTGACTCTTACTAAAAATTCTACATGTACTTAGCATTCCTTTGTTCTATCTATCAAACTTGATCTTATTATTCTTTCTCATCACTTAGCTATCAACTTTCTATACTTTACTTGTGACCCTCAAAAATTTATAAGCTTCTCTTTCTAAGTTCTAAAATTTATGCTTCTCTGAAAGGGCTTGGGTTTTATAACTTACTAATATTGTTTATTAACACCAATTGTACCTAATGTGTTACTCCTGGATAACTTCTTAGTGGTACCTCTCGGTTTGGTCCTAGTTAAAGCTTATATCCTTTTGTACTTGCTTTCAAAAATCATTACTCACGTTCTTGTAATTATTCCGTAGTTCAAGAATTCATCTTTATGACAATAACAGCTTCGCACTAACCTATCCCTTCGTTTATGTACAATGATACGAACTTACCAAACCACCCAAACCCGCGGCTAAACCATCCCAAACCCGTAGTGGTTTGGTCATCTTAAGCTAGGGCTGGGTACCTTATATGATTACTCAATCAAAAATTTTCCTTGTTATTACTTACCGTTACCTTTTACTTATTAAGTACCATTTCCTATCGTCATTGCACCTTAACAGTTTTATTCTCTAAAATTTTTCTTAGTACTCTTTTTGTCTTTAACTTCATTCTACTATCTACTAAGAACTTTCTTGGTCTTCATCTGTAGGTCTCAACTCCTTGATCTTTCCTTACTTATTCTTTTATATCCACTCATCTTCTATACTCAGTTACATGGTAGAATATCTTCTCTCTGTTGATTTTCACATTATGGTAGACTTATTTCTTAGTTCTATATCATACTACACTTCTGTCAATACTTACTTAGTATTTCCTCTCCTGTTTGTTGTTGCGCCTTGACAATTTCACTTTCAATGCTTGTATTAGCTCACCTTTTTTATTTACTCTTCTACTTCGTTCTATAACTGAATCTATTATGGGCCATATCTCTGTTTCTTTACTCGAAGGATATTTGATCTCATATGTCCTTGGTTATTCCTAACGTTATCCTATACATTCTTATCGTATGCTCAAGTAGTACTTTTTCTCTTTACCACCTTATCTAATATATTTTCTTTAAATCTCTAACTTAGACTATTTCTTCATTTCTTTTTATTCTGATTTGATGCTGTTTTTAAGAGTCATAAGTTTTGATCATCTACCACTACACTTATACTTGCTTTTGGAGTATCTAAAGGTTACGCTCAGGTCCATCTTGATACTGCCGTCGATCAAGGGTTGGGAGGGTAGGAACTAGTCTTGAGGTCCTTTTGTTATGGTGTTTCGGTGACACATACTTTTTGCCTAAGACTCTCGTCTATATCTGTCTAGTGTTCCTTTTCTACAATGAGTACCACTGCTAAAACTTTTCCAACTTACCTTCTCTAACTTTACTCCTGATCCTATTCATCAATCAATCACTTCGCATTGTATAGAAGTCCTTCAAGAAGCATACTCTCGGTAGTTACTACGTTCTTTCTCTGAGTACTACTATAATCTCTTTGCTATCTTTCCTAGGGGCACATTTTGCTACGAAGGTTTCTTTCTTATCTTAGTTCCTCAACTCCTTACTCTTTAACTCTCTTGAAAGCTCTAAATCTCTAACTTCTTATTCCTTGTTATAACCCTTGATTTGATCACTTTATTCTATTGTCCATATTGGCACTCTTATCACTTCTTAAGTATCTTCATCTTCATAAGCCTATTCTTATATTCTTCTACGGATCTCTTACTGACTCGGCTTATCTGTGGACTCTACGACATCTGATCTTTTGTAAACTTCTATAGTTCTAACAAGCCTCACTCTGACTTACCTTAATCTTTGCGCTACCCTGGGTTTTCTTCTTTATATCCTCGAAACTTCCTTGATCCTTCTTCTAGCTGGTTTGCCTCTCAAGGTCCTTTTATTTCTCGAAGTGGACTCTCATTGGGTTCTCTTACGGTTGCCTATAATCATGCTGACAGGAACTGCTTACATCTCATTGGTCCTTTTATTTATGGCTCGGGGAGCTTCTTCATCCTTATTCTAGTACTTTATGTCCTGATGGAGTCTATTGCTCATGTAGGATGGGTATGAGATAGACTCTATCAGGATAGCTTCCTTAACTAGCATCTCGAATGAGTGAAGATCTGGGTAGGTCGAAGCCCTATCTATTAGATCTCTTGGCTAGGGGAAACTAACTGTTATTTCAGTCGCCACTCATCTTGTTTTCTTACAAGTATGAGTTCAGAAGATCTAAAGTCTCTCTCTTTCTCTATGGCATTCCATATCCATTAAAAGGTTCCACGATCGTCCTTGAATTTCTTACTTCTTCTATCTTATAACGGTCCTTGATACTCGGGGGAACTTGCTACCTACACGGGATGGCTCAGAAAAATATTGGATCAACTCGGAGGAATTCTTCTGAGGAAAAAAAAGTATCTCATTCGAGGGAAATAACATTTTCTTAGATCTACTCGCTTTTATTCTGGTCTAGTCTTACTACACTTATCTTTACTGCTAGTTCTGGTATTATCATTTATTACTTAACTCCATGTCTCTGATTCTTATTACTATAGATTTCGACATTTCTTATCTGTTTCAATTTCTCTATCTCTATTTACTTTCAATTACATAGATATCTACCTTCTGTATGTTATTCCGCTTCCTAAATTTTATTTTTCTTCCTATTTTCCTAAATGGGTACTCATGGGTTTTTACTATCTATAGGAAGTACTTGAAGACTACTGATTCAGCTTGAAAGAGTGTTCTGAGGAGGGAAGGGATCTTACTTCTAAGCAATGTATTACTTGTCCGAGCTTTTCTACTCTCTTGCATATTCTTGGGTAGATATCCTCAAAATTTCTCTGTCTTATTCCATCTTCTTACTATTCTTTATCTCTGGCTACATATACTCTTTTGCACCATTCTGTACTTTCTTATAAATTTCCTTTCTCATTTCCATGTTAACTTTTCTTAAAATCCTACTGTCTGTTTCCATAGCTTGTTTATTTTTCTGGTTCTAGATCGGTATAAATTCAAGAAGATTTCTTATCTGGTATCTAGAGTGAAATTATTCCCACGGGGGATACTATTTAAATGATCTAAGAAGACTTACCATCATGTTTATGGAGCTTTGAGGACGTACTCGAGGATCGGATACTGGAGAGGTAGTGCTCATATACGGGTATCCCGGACAACTGCGTATATGAGACCCTAACACTCTGCCCACTGTAGTCACTGACTCCCTAGACCGTGCTCTAATACCATCTTTGTAACATCCCCGATCTGGGAGATGTTACCGGCAGAGGATAACAGTACTAACCCCATAGCCTCTGACTAACTACCTATAACTGATACTAAAATACTTATTTTGATTTGACTATACTTTCTATGGAACCGTAGCCCAACTTGAAAATACTGAAAACAAACTCAACGTTATTTATTATACTTGATAACGTTTGATTTTACAATTACTACACACACAAAAAACTTGTACAAGACTCATATTTGACTATGACTCGTACTTGACTATTACTAGACTTTTACTCAAACTCTGACTCAAACAGGTGGACTACATGCCCAGTGACTGCATCAGTATCCATCCTCTTGAGCTCGTCCTCCGAGAATCCTGCAAAACATAAAGACTAGAGTGGGGGTTAGATCGTTATTCGATCTAAGTGAGTGGACGAAAAATGAAAAACTATTATAAAAACTTTTGGTTCTGAAACCGAAAACTCATAAAATAACTTTTTAAGAGAACTTATTTTTATTTTTAAAACTCTGAACTTCTTTCTTAAAATCTCTTATAAAAACTTATGTTTCGAGAAAACTTACTTTTCTAAAAGTTCTTTGAAAACTGTATATGAAATCTGAAATCTCTGTCTGAAAGCTGTATCTCTGTCAGAAAAACTTGACGTATGATGGCGTTACGTATCGCCATCCCCCCATACGCCTAGCTGTAGCCAGCAGTGCAAATCCATGATTTTGGGGTGTTACGTATCGTCGTCCCCCAAAGCATGCCACTACTGTCTTTGAATCTGGTGGTCTTGAGGCGTTACGTATCGCCGTCCCCCAAGTCACAAACTAGAATTGAGGGTGCGGATCTATGCTACCACCCAAGCTCTGAACTAGAGTCCAGGTACATGAACCTATGTCGCCATCCTGGCTCTGAAACTAGGATCTAGGGGCGTTACGTATCGTCGTCCTCCTAGTCCTCTACATGTGCACATGTCCTCTGTATCCATCAATTCCAACTGTATCTCAAGTTACATACTGGGGTGAGTTTTTACCTCATGCCCCGAAAAACATAAAAACTCATACTTTGAATTTCAAAACTGAACAAAACATTTTCTGGAAAACAGTTTCTTTCTCAAATATAACTTTGTATAAAATAATTGTAAATAAATTCTTCTAATGCCCTAAACGTCAAAATATAAGTCTGAAACAATGATAACGAAATAAAAGTCAGTTTAAAGGAAAAGTGTCCACTCACAGTGTTCGAATCTGGCTGGCACTGGATCCAAGGTCGAATGAGTATGCGGTTCTTTTGGATATCCTATGATCAGAATTTAATTAGAATCAACAGTTATAAAATGCGATCCATAATCAAATAAAATTCCTTAATCTAATCGGATTCCCCATTAGAACCTTTTTATCCCTCCAATGAATTTGTATAAACGACAACCCGACTCTTGGAACGTGTTCGTCTACTTAAAAAAAATTTATATCTTCTGTTCGGTGCGTCGCGACGTAGCACAAGCTGCACGTCACGACGCGTCGCTGCTATTCTGGGCAGATTCTGCCCCTTCGATGATCAGTCCCCAAAACCAAAATCCATCTAATCCAAACAAATTCTACTCCTATAACACATATCCAAGCAAATATATCATCTAATTCATCATTATAACACATTTCCAACACTTAAACATCATCAAATTCCCACATTCTTACAAAATTAATCAACTTGAATAACAACTCAAAAACTATCCAAACACTCATTTTATCAACACAAAACTACCCAGACTCCATAATTTCAAGTCACCAACTCACCAAAATCTCATAACAGTCAAATTGCAAGTTATTTATAATTTGGGTTTTGGGTTTCTTACCTCTTCCATGCTTGATTCCTTCACCCTCCAAGCCTCCAATGGTTGCCATGATTCACTTGGCTTCATCCTCCTTCTTTCTCTCTTTATTTCCTTCTTCTTATTTTCTTTCTTTCTTTCTTCTTCTTTTCTTTCTTTTCTTTCTTCTTTCTTTTTTTTTCTCCATCTCACGTTATTGCCTTTCTTTTTGCTTAACAAATTTGTGATTTGTGAATAATACTTTCTTTTTATAGTGGGGCCCGTGGGGGGTGCCTTAGATATTTTGTAAGTTATGGAAGTGTGTAGAAAAAGGTAGAAAGTTTGAGATTTCTCCTTTTAAGCGTGAAATTACTATTCATCCAAATTTTGACTTGCGTTTTTGACCCTCTTCTAATTCGATTTTGGAAAATGTTCAACACGGAAGTTGTAGGTCTCGGTCTCAGCTTTCCGATGATATAAAGTTCATAAAAATCAGAGTTCGTATGAAAAAGTTATGCCCTAAATACCACGGGCTGTCCAAAGAAACACGGTACAGTCCCGTCCCGGGACTTCGAGAAATTTACCGATTGTCCCCAAAGTCATTATACAAGCATATTTGAGTCCCCAACATAATTTATTTTATATTATCTTCATCCAACGATACCATAGTACTACAACGTAATAGTAACTAAACTATCGGTCGTTACAAATTCTCCCTCTTAAATAGAATGCTTCCGCGAATCATTTCTGGTGTCTACTCGTGGTTTTTGTAGTTTCGTGAATATCTAGAGATTCTATTATACTTATCTCCTCGTCTCTAATCTTTACTAGTTATTTGATTTTTCCCTCTTTCTCTTTGTAAGACTTCTGCTGAGTATTCATGACTATTTCTTTTCTAAACCTTTAGGTGTACTCAATATATCTTATCTCCAAGATCTTTTTCTTATAGGTCTTCACTTATGCTCCATAATTTCTTAATTTAATTAGATTCTTAGTGGTTGATACCTTGACTCTTACTAAAAATTCTAAATGTACTTAGCATTCCTTTGTTCCATCTATCCAACATGATCTTATTATTCTTTCTCATCACTTAGCTATCAACTTTCTATACTTTACTTGCGACCCTAAACAATTTATAAGCTTCTCTTTCTAAGTTCTAAAATTTATGCTTCTCTGAAAGGGCTTGGGTTTTCTAACTTACTAATATTGTTTATTAACACCAATTGTACCTAAAGTGTTACTCGTGGATAACTTCTTAGTGGTACCTCTCGGTTTGGTCCTAGTTAAAGCTTATATCCTTTCGTACTTGCTTTCAAAAATCATTACTCACGTTCTTGTAATTATTCTGTAGTTCAAGAATTCATCTTTATGACAATAACAGCTTCCAACTAACCTATCCCTTCGTTTCTGTACTATGATACGAACTTACCAAACCACCCATACCCGCAGCTAAACCATCCCAAACCCGTAGTGGTTTGGTCATCTTAAGCTAGGGCTGGGTGTTGGACAATTATGACCCATAGCATCACTATTTGTACAGATCATGGTGTTGTTGTACAAATTAACTATGTGACAGGAGGAAATTGCTCTTTTATCATTTGTAATTAGATTACCAAGATGTATAAATGATATAAGGTCCTTATGATTAGTTCCAGATTGAGATGATATGAGACAGTATCAATCCACGAAGGTTTAATCATTAAATATCCATAGTCAGAGTATTATCGAGATTGGACATCGATAATGCGTAAAAGACTAGTATTACACTTGTGCGCGTTGTGGGAGCATAACAGCATAGTTCTCATATATTTGGGTATAGGATACTCATGCAAGTGTAATAGGAGGTTGTGTTTACCGATGGTACGGAAATAGCTTCGCTCTGGATAGACCCCTTGGAATTCCATTGGTAGTATGACTATGTGTCTATGGAAGTCCAAATCAGGGTAGGTGTATTTGGTCTTAACTTGAGACTTGCACCGCTAATACTTGCGACAATTAATATACTTTGGTTTTGGTCGCCCAGGGCTTTAACAGGTTCTGTGTACGACTCTTCTGGGTATATTGAGAATCGTAGTGTATTGGGTGTGATGTTAAGACGGGAGTATCACTCAAGTCATAGTGGAGATGATGATCACGTTGGATACGGAACTGGTTCTCTTATGTACTGCAGTCATCGGGATAATATGACTAGGTCATGATTATCCGATTATAGAGAATAGTTACCAGAGATCCGATATGTGTTTCGTACATTGCAGACGCAATTCTAGCCCCAGGCCTAGCACGTGACATCTGATGCTGGATCATAATACGCAATACTACGTATACTACGCCTGATATAAATCACATATACCTATAAGAATATTTCTGGAGAATTGGGTAGGCACGGTGATTTGCTAGAAGCCAACAATATCTTGTAAATCGGTAAAAACGTAGTACTAGGTACGTACGTGTTTGGATAGTCCGACAATCGGATTTACTGCCAACATATCCAGAGATCTCATGGGTCGCTTCCCGAAGATTCACCGATGACGTATGACTCGCACTTTATTAATCTGGGATTAATTGTAAGAGAGAGAAAATTAATTTGGGATTAATTACAGAGATATTTTATCTGGGATAAAATATTATTTAAAGAGAGAGATGATTAATTTTGGAATTAATCGATCAAATAATATATTCGATATATTATACGAAATTGGATTTGACGCGGAATTAAAATTAGATTTTAATTCGGGTAAACGAGTTAATTTAGAATTAATTCGCTAGCGACGTGAATAGTAATTTTGCTAGGCACAATTATTTAATTAAATTTGATTTAATTACGTCGCAACGGAATTCATTAATTTAGAATTAGCGAACCCGAGCCGGGAGTGTTTGCGGGCCCACTCGCTTTTCGAATCGAAGTGCGGCCCACAAGTCACATCAAGCGTCAAATCATTAGTCACTTTGATTGGTGTGATGTCTAGTCACTTTTAGTGATGTGACAACTGAAGGGGTTATTTAGGGGGTGAATCCGGTATACGCAGCGGAAGCGGTGAAAATCCGATTTTCAGATTTCAAAACTTTTTCTCGGATTAATTAAATAAACATATTTATTTAATATTCCAATAATCAAATAATGAAATAAAATTTCAATTGAATCAAATTCAAGTGAAATTACCAAATTACCCTTATATGGTATTTTGTCCATTTTAGTCCGAAATGATCTAATCAATTTTGAATGATTCTAAATCATTTCTAAGATGAACTTAGCATGTTCAAAACATCAAAACACCAAAAGCCACAAAATCCCCAAAAATTCCTCACAATGCCGTGAGCCTCCATTTGGTGGCAACATGACCATTTGGTCATTTCATGCTTCAAAACTCATCTTAATGAAATCCAATCACATGAAACTTTGCATGCATCTTATACACACATAATACACAACATATATGAAAACCCCCAAATTTGGAATTAGTTAGAAACCCTAATTTTTCAATTTCCACAAATTGGACAAATTAGGCTAATTACATTAAATCAAATGTTTCAATCATCAATCTTTCATCCAATTCAAGTCTCAACACAATGAAACAACTCAAGATCAAATCTAGGTCATTTAAGAGTGGGTCAAAAACTCTAGAATAACAACATGGTTTCATAAACCTTAAAAGATTACATATAACTACAATAGTTACATCATTTCTTCACCATACATGCTCAACACTTTCAAACAAATTTCCATCATCAAAAACACAAGAAATAAAGAAAGAATAACTTAAGAAACTCATGAGAGGTAGCCTAGATCCTAAGGAACAAATTCCTTTCTAATAGTAAGTTTAAGAAACTTACAAAATCCAAGCTTTTCTTTAGGTTTTTTTCTTTTCTCCTTCACTTTCTTTCTTTGTCTTTCTTCAATGGAATTTTGTTTTGATAAAGTGTATTAGGTTAAGTGAAATGAAAAAATGAAAAACAATTATATGTGTAACATTTACACCTTGGCCGAAAATGATGGCCAAATTCAACAAATTGTAATTTCAATTTCATTTCAATTATAATTAAATCAACTTGCATAAATATCTCTAACAACTTATTAGATATTTATTTTAAGTCAAATATGGCAACTAAAGTCATTTACTTAAATTATCCTAATGTAAGATATTTATATTTTAATTAATTTAATCATTTAACAATTAAATAATTAATTAATTAATCAAATACAAATATATTAAATATATGTATAATATTTACATTAAATATTAAAAACATATATTCATTTAGGAAATAAGTCAAATAACCATTTTGACTATTAATTAATGTGTATTTAATTAATCAAGTATTAAATGTAAATACACAATAATTAAGAAATGACTATCTAGTCTCTTTAGCATGTATCTTGCGTTTAACCATTAAACGACTTTATAAATAATCAATATTATTTATTTATGTTGCTCTAGTGCTCAACGATATGTTTCATTATTGAGACTCTCTAGGTTCAGGTATATCCGTCACAAAATCTAATTTCGTGTCCATAATCTATCCACCCGTAGATTATGACGATCACGGATAATCTCGCTGAACCATACAGGTCGAGGTCATCGCAAATGTATAATTCCTCCGTCACAGGTATCCGGATAAATCCCAGAGATATAGATGTAAACGTCAAATCTCTATCGGACTATCCAGTCGCCTATTCTATTAGCAATCTCAAAAAGAATGTTTAGAACTAGCTTCTAAATTACCACGGGCCCATGGTTTTATCTGATTGCTAATCATATGGACTACCTATGCTCTGGTACACAGAACTGACGGATCCTATCTTGATACACATAGGACACCCTGAGGATCTATCTACACCCAACGAACAGGCGGAGGTCTGATCTAAATAGATCGGTGACGTGACTGCCATCTAAGTGTAGAAGATGTCTCATGTGCCCACAATGGCATCTCAAGTCTAAGAATCACAAGTGCTACTCAACCCAAGAAGATTCTTATTGACGCTGGTGTACCATCCATTAAGAATCTTCGGTGAGTCGTTCAGTGTTATCCAATATAAACACCTACACGTCTATACTAGTCTCCAAGACTTATGGTTCATTGAGAAACCATTGGAATCATATATTCCAGTATACGACATGTACTGGTCTCAACGGGTTTACTATACTGACCAAGTAGTGTAAACCTGGACCAGGAACTGTCTGAGAATGACAATGTCATGATACGACTCAATGTCCGTTGCGACGCTTTTGCAACTGTATCATGACTAATCATTCTAGGGTCATTACGTCTTTACCATATAAAAGATTAGATTATATTATAGAAACTGCATATATTATTACTGATAATAACGTTTTACAGAAGTATTTAACAAAATACAACCGGAATTGGCGGCTCTGAGCACCAACCCTACAAAATCGCCCACTTGCTCTAGTGCCAATATCGATTGTATCTAATACCCATCGACTCCACGTGTTTATCAAATAACTTCGGAGGTATGGCCTTCGTCAGCGGGTCTGCTACGTTGTCTTCACTCGGTACCTTGCACACGACAATATCCCCTCGCGACACGATCTCTCGAATGATGTGGTACTTGCGTTCCACATGCTTCGACTTCTGATGCGCCTCGGTTCTTTGCTTGCGCAATGGCTCCGTAGTATCACAGTATAACGGAATCGCATTCTCGATACTTGGGACAACTCCCAATTCTGTGATAAAGTTCTTATCCACACACCTCTTTTGCGGCTTCAGAAGCTGCAATATATTCCGCTCAGTGGTGGAATCAGCTGTAGATCCCTGTTTGGAACTCTTCCAACATAATGCACCTCCGTTAAGGGTAAAGACAAATCCAGATGTAGACTTTCTATCATCGGGATCCGATGAAAAATCGGAGTCTGTATACCCGTTAACCTGCAGTTCGTTTCCTCCATAAATAATCAACTTATCCTTAGTACCTTAAGATACTTTAGGATATGTTTAATGGCCATCCAATGGTCATTACCTGGATTGGACTGATATCGACTGGTTACGCTAACAGCGAAACTGATATCAGGCCTCGTACATAACATGGCATACATTATGCTACCCAAACACGAAGCATAAGGTTGGTTAGAGATTCTAACCTTCTCATCTTCTGTTTGTGGACACATCTTCTTGGAAAGATGAATCCCATGTCTGAACGGTATGTTTGCTGTCTACAGTTACCAAACTATACCGTTCCAAGATCTTATCTATGTACGTTGATTGGGATAACCCAATCAGCCTCCTTTGTCTATCTCGATAGAGTTTTATCCCTAAAACATAGGAAGCTTCTCCCAGGTCCTTCATGGAGAAATTCTTACAGAGATATGCTTTGACGCTTTGTAACATACCTAAATCATTCCCAATGATTAGGATGTCATCAACATACAGGACTAAAAATACGACCATGCTCCCACTGGCCTTCTGATACACACAGGATTCTTCCGAATTCTTAAGAAACCAGACGATCTAATAATCTCGTCGAATCGAAGATTCCAACTTCGTGAAGCTTGTTTAAGTCCATAAATGGACTTCTTAAGCTTACATACCATACCCGAGTTTCGCTGGATGTGAAACCTTCCGGCTGTTCCATATAGATTTCTTCATCAAGAAATCCATTTAGAAAAGCCGTTTTGACATCCATTTGCCAAATCTCGTAGTCATGATACGCAGCTATAGAAAGCAAATTCGGATAGACTTAAGCATTGCTACCGGCGAAAAAGTTTCATCGTAGTCGACGCTAGGTCGCTGCGTGTGTAACCTTTTGCTACCAGTCGGGCCTTGTAAGTTTCAACCTTACCGTCAGGCCCACGCTTCCTCTTGTAAACCCATTTAAACCGATAGGAACAATTCCTTCGGGAAGCGGAATCAAGTCCCAAACTTGATTTTCATGCATTGAGTCTATCTCGGATTTCATGGCACTTTGCCATTTCACGGAGTCGATGTCCAACATCGATTCTCTATAGGTGAAAGGATCTGTCTCTTCAACTAAGAGAACATCCAGACTCTTTTCTTGTATCAAATACAAGCGTTCAGGAGGTCTAGATACCCTTTCCAACCTACAGAGTGTGTGTGTTGAAGGTCTTTCATCTACTTGAACTTCAGGTTCCTCCGTTGGTTCGTGTTTTCAGGTTGGACTTCATCAAGTTCAACCCGTCTATGATCACTACCTTCTGACAAAAATTCTACTTCTAGAAATTTACGAAGCGAGCTACGAAGACATTTCGATGCTCGGTATCATAGAACAGATATCCCCTCGTATTTGAGGGATATCCAACAAACCTAAACTTTTGCCCTCGAGGCGAAAGCTTACTTTGCTGAGTCACCCTGACATAGGCAGGACAACCCCAAACCTTAATATAATTAAGATTCGGTCTCCTACCGAACCATATCTCATACGGTGTCGTAGGAACAGCCTTTGAAGGAATCTTATTCAAAAGATGTGCGGCTATTAAGAGACAGTAACCCCATAAGTAATAGGGCAAATCTGTGAAACTCAACATCGATCGGACCATATCCAATAAAGTCCGATTTCTCCTTTCAGATACACCGTTGTGCTGTGGTGTACCTGGAGGAGTATATTGAGCGAGAATCCCATTCTCCTTCATATAATCCATGAACTCACCACTCATATATTCGCCGCCTCGATCTGATCGAAGGCATTTAATATATTTACCAGTTGTTTTTCTACTTCATTTCGGAACTCTTTGAACTTTTCAAAGGTTTCCGATTTATGTCGCATCAAATACACATAACCGTACCGTGACAAATCATCGGTAAAGGTAACGAAGTACGAATAACCACTGTGAGCAGTTTGACTTAGTGGACCACATACATCAGAATGTACGAGTTCCAGTAAGTTTGTGGCGCGGTGTCCAACACCAGAAAATGGGGCTTTGGTCATCTTACCCTGAATACAGGATTCACAAGTTGGATAGGACTCAATGGTAAGATCTGATATCAAACCATTCCTAACCAATTGGGTAAGGCGTTTAACGCCAATGTGACCAAGTCTCATATGCCAAAGTTCAGTATTATTAATTACAGGTAAACTACGTTTATTAACTCCAGTATTTAATATATCTTTTGAAGTTTGCAATGTGTATAATGACCATGCTGGTTTGGACAACTAAGGATCTGAATATTATTTTTATCATATAAATACAAAGAACTATTCTTAATATTAATACAATAGCCTTCTGTATCTAATACAAAAAGTGATATAATATTAGCGACACATCCTGGTACAAAATGACAGTCATATAACAAAAGTGTCCCATTCGGCAATGAGATCTCGCATACTCCCACTGCAACTGCATCCAAAGAGTCTCCACTCCCGAACCGCAACTGCATCTCCCCGGCTTCAGCCTCCTACTTTCCTTCAGCACCTGCAACGAATTGCAAATGTGAATGGGACAAGCAGAATCTAAAATCCAGCTGGATGTAACGGCTTCACAAGCCAAAGATAAATCAATAACTGGAAAAATAAAAGTACCTGATGTAGAGCTCTGTCTCTCCTCACTGGGCAATGTAATCTGGACAGTTCCTTTTCCAGTGCCCAACTTTGCCGCAGTGGTGGCATTTGTCTTCAGAAGCCCTTTTGGGCTTGGCTATCTTCGCCTGCTGTGGAGGACCGAATGCCTTCTTCTTCTTCCTTTCTTCTTCTTTCCATTGGACATTCCTGGGAAGAAGCAGAGAGAGAAGTAGATCTAGGTGGGCGAGTCGGTACTCCCTTCTTCAGATCCTCTTCTGCCGTGAGCAACATCCTATGTAGCTCCTGGTAGGTGCAGACTGTCCCGTGCATGTTGAAGTACATCACAAACTGGCGGAATGAAGCTGGCAGAGAACCAAGAATGACACTCCTACCGAGAATGTCATTTAGGATGAGATTATGTTGCCTCAATTGATCGATCAAATCGATCATTTGAAGAACATGTGGGCTAACACTTTGCCCCTCATCCAGACGCGCATGGAACAGTTCCATGGCGACCTTGTGAACAATAACCTGTTCCTGGTTCTCGAACGATTGTCTTAATCGCGTTATCATACTATAGGAATCTGATGTTCCATAGTATTGTTGCTTGAGTTTCGGAGAGAGCGAACTAAGGTTGTATGATTTAACCCTTAAATCATCATTCTTCCAAGCTTTAAAAACTTGGCGTTCCTCCTCCGAAGCATCCTCACCCACTGCAAGGGGTAAAGGACCCTCAAGAACATAACCCAACTTTTCGGAATCGAGGACAATCCTCAAATCCAATTCCCAGTCTGTAAAGTTCTCAGCGCCTTTCAGTTTGTTCGCATCTAACATACGCGCAAACTGGTTTGTGGATTGACCCGCCATCGCAAATCTATCATATAGATCACGAAAAACGGTTAGCAGAAATAAAGCAGTTTCATATAATATCAAAAGCATAAACTAGATCATGGATTTTCAATCTAATATGCCCCTCCCACTAAATCATGCAATACTGTAATCCCAAAACAGAATACAAATTTTTAATAATTAAATTAAATATAAATAGTGAAAGGTGGATCCCATGAATATATTTCAGCTCACAGCAGAGGCACGGTCTCGCCTACGTATATTCATCAGGTAGACAACTCATTTGTCAATCACCCTAAAGTGACTCCTAAGTATCCGGTCCTGGCCGTTTCTCGTTGTCGCTGCGAAGGCAGGCCCACAAGGAGACGTACCAAGGTAATACTCGTCAATGAAAACTCAAGTTACTTACGTAATCCTGACAGCTAGGGCACGTTCAGAATTCCGCTTTTACTTGAATTTATCTAGTATCAGATATACATCCGGTATAAATAAATCTTTATCGGCTACACCCTCACAGCAGAGGCACGGTCTCGGATGTAGTCACAAAGAAGTATTCATAAACCGTATTGACAAGACGGACCATATAACATGCATCAAATACATAATTACAATTAAACCTTATTATTAGGGATTTTCCGCTAAGTGTCATACACCCTAAATCTAATCAAATTAGTTCCTAATAAGCATGCATAAAGTCAAGAAAACATGATTAAACATTGATTCAATGATGGCTAATCATTTTAAGTGGCCTAGAATCAGACTCGCTCTGATACCATTTGAATTGAAGGGGTTATTTAGGGGGTGAATCCGGTAACAGCAGAGCGAAGCGGGTGAAATCCGATTTTCAGATTTCAAAAATTTTTCTCGGATTAATTAAATAAACATATTTATTTAATATTCCAATAATCAAATTCAAGTGAAATTACCAAATTACCCTTATATGGTATTTTGTCCATTTTAGTCCGAAATTGATCTAATCAATTTTGAATGATTCTAAATCATTTCTAAGATGAACTTAGCATGTTCAAAACATCAAAACACCAAAAGCCACAAAATCCCCAAAAATTCCTCACAATGCCGTGAGCCTCCATTTGGTGGCAACATTGACCATTTGGTCATTTCATGCTTCAAACCTCATCTTAATGAAATCCAATCAAAATGAAACTTCGCATGCATCTTATACACACATAAATACACAAATATATGAAAACCCCCAATTTGGAATTAGTTAGAAACCCTAATTTTTCAATTTCCACAAATTGGACAAATTAGGCTAATTACATTAAATCAAATGTTTCAATCATCAATCTTTCATCCAATTCAAGTCTCAACACAATGAAACAACTCAAGATCAAATCTAGGTCATTTAAGAGTGGGTCAACAACTCTAGAATAGCAACATGGTTTCATAAACCTTAAAAGATTACATATAACTACAATAGTATGTTTAGAACTACTATCGGGACTATCCAGTCGCCTATTCTATTAGCAATCTCAAAAAGAATGTTTAGAACTAGCTTCTAAACTTACCACGGGCCCATGGTTTTATCTGATTGCTAATCATATGGACTACCTATGCTCTGGTACACAGAACTGACGGATCCTATCTTGATACACATAGGACACCCTGAGGATCTATCTACACCCAACGAACAGGCGGAGGTCTGATCTAAATAGATCGGTGACGTGACTGCCATCTAAGTGTAGAAGATGTCTCATGTGCCCACAATGGCATCTCAAGTCTAAGAATCACAAGTGCTATTCAACCCAAGAAGATTCTTATTGACGCTGGTGTACCATCCATTAAGAATCTTCGGTGAGTCGTTCAGTGTTTATCCAATATAAACACCTACACGTCTATACTAGTCTCCAAGACTTATGGTTCATTGAGAAACCATTGGAATCATATATTCCAGTATACAACATGTACTGGTCTCAACGGGTTTACTATACTGACCAAGTAGTGTAAACCTTGACCAGGAACTGTCTGAGAATGACAACGTCATGATACGACTCAATGTCCGTTGCGACGCTTTTGCAACTGTATCATGACTAATCATTCTAGGGTCATTACGTCTTTACCATATAAAAGATTAGATTATATTACAGAAACTGCATATATTATTACTGATAATAACGTTTTACAGAAGTATTTAACAAAAATACAACCGGGAATTGGCGCTCTGAGCACCAACCCCTACAAAATCTCCCACTTGCTCTAGTGCCAATATCGATTGTATCTAATACCCATCGACTCCACGTGTTTATCAAATAACTTCGGAGGTATGGCCTTCGTCAGCGAGTCTGCTACGTTGTCTTCACTCGGTACCTTGCACACGACAATATCCCCTCGCGACACGATCTCTCGAATGATGTGGCACTTGCGTTCCACATGCTTCGACTTCTGATGCGCCCTCGGTTCCTTTGCTTGCGCAATGGCTCCAGTATTATCACAGTATAACGGAATCGCATTCTCGATACTTGGGACAACTCCCAATTCTGTGATAAAGTTCTTTATCCACACAGCCTCTTTTGCGGCTTCAGAAGCTGCAATATATTCCGCCTCAGTGGTGGAATCAGCTGTAGATCCCTGTTTGGAACTCTTCCAACATACTGCACCTCCGTTAAGGGTAAAGACAAATCCAGATGTAGACTTTCTATCATCGGGATCCGATTGAAAATCGGAGTCTGTATACCCGTTAACCTGCAGTTCGTTTCCTCCATAAATAATCAACTTATCCTTAGTACCTTTAAGATACTTTAGGATATGTTTAATGGCCATCCAATGGTAATTACCTGGATTGGACTGATATCGACTGGTTACGCTAACAGCGAAACTGATATCAGGCCTCGTACATAACATGGCATACATTATGCTACCCAAACACGAAGCATAAGGTTGGTTAGACATTCTAACCTTCTCATCTTCTGTTTGTGGACACATCTTCTTGGAAAGATGAATCCCATGTCTGAACGGTATGTTTGCTGTCTTACAGTTACAAAAACTATACCATTCCAAGATCTTATCTATGTACGTTGATTGGGATAACCCAATCAGCCTCCTTTGTCTATCTCGATAGAGTTTTATCCCTAAACCATAGGAAGCTTCTCCCAGGTCCTTCATGGAGAAATTCTTACAGAGATATGCTTTGACGCTTTGTAACATACCTAAATCATTCCCAATGATTAGTATGTCATCAACATACAGGACTAAAAATACGACCATGCTCCCACTGGCCTTCTGATACACACAGGATTCTTCCGAATTCTTAAGAAAACCAGACGATCTGATAATCTCGTCCGAATCGAAGATTCCAACTTCGTGAAGCTTGTTTAAGTCCATAAATGGACTTCTTAAGCTTACATACCATACCCGAGGTTTCGCTGGATGTGAAACCTTCCGGCTGTTCCATATAGATTTCTTCATCAAGAAATCCATTTAGAAAAGCCGTTTTGACATCCATTTGCCAAATCTCGTAGTCATGATACGCAGCTATAGAAAGCAAAATCCGGATAGACTTAAGCATTGCTACCGGCGAAAAAGTTTCATCGTAGTCGACGCCAGGTCGCTGCGTGTAACCTTTTGCTACCAGTCGGGCCTTGTTGTTTCAACCTTACCGTCAGGCCCACGCTTCCTCTTGTAAACCCATTTACAACCGATAGGAACAATTCCTTCGGGAAGCGGAATCAAGTCCCAAACTTGATTTTCATGCATTGAGTCTATCTCGGATTTCATGGCACTTTGCCATTTCACGGAGTCGATGTCCAACATCGATTCTCTATAGGTGAAAGGATCTGTCTCTTCAACTAAGAGAACATCCAGACTCTTTTCTTGTATCAAATACAAGCGTTCAGGAGGTCTAGATACCCTTTCCGACCTACGGAGTGTGTGTGTTGAAGGTCCTTCATCTACTTGAACTTCAGGTTCCTCCGTTGGTTCGTTGTTTTCAGGTTGGACTTCATCAAATTCAACCCGTCTATGATCACTACCTTCTGACAAAAATTCTACTTCTAGAAATTTTGCGAAGCGAGCTACGAAGACATTTCGATGCTCGGTATCATAGAACAGATATCCCCTCGTATTTGAGGGATATCCAACAAACCTAAACTTTTGCCCTCGAGGCGAAAGCTTACTTTGCTGAGTCACCCTGACATAGGCAGGACAACCCCAAACCTTAATATAATTAAGATTCGGTCTCCTACCGAACCATATCTCATACGGTGTCGTAGGAACAGCCTTTGAAGGAATCTTATTCAAAAGATGTGCGGCTGTTAAGAGACAGTAACCCCATAAGTAATAGGATTAATTTGGAATTAATCGATCAAATAATATATTCGATATATTATACGAAATTGGATTTCGACGCGGAATTAAAATTAGATTTTAATTCGGGTAAACGAGTTAATTTAGAATTAATTCGCTAGCGACGTTTATTTAATTAAATTTGATTTAATTACGTCGCAACGGAAAATTCATTAATTTAGAATTAGCGAACCCGAGCCCGGGAGTGTTTGCGGGCCCACTCGCTTTTCGAATTCAAGTGCGGCCCACAAGTCACATCAAGCGTCAAATCATTAGTCACTTTGATTGATGTGATGTCTAGTCACTTTTAGTGATGTGACAACTAGTCACTTTTGAGTGATTGAAGGTAGTGGTTGGATGGCTTTATTACTTGTACCTTTTTTTACTTTGGAAATTCAAATTTGGTATATGTTTATTATTGATTTTGGAAAATCAATTAAGTGTATTAGATACACAAAACCAACTAAGACAATACATTCTCTCATTCTCTCCTATCTATCTCTCGGCCAATGGCCAATTCCTTTCTCTTTTGGCTTGCCAAAGCCGAGAGCAACAAGGAACAAATAAGGGAATTTTGATGCAAAATTCTAAGGTGCTAGCACACATTAGGAGTCATCCAAAGGTGTTAGGGAAACCCACCCATGGGCATGGAATCACCATTTGCAAAGCTTGGAGCTTGGAGCGAAAATGGAGGACATGAACGAAAATGGAGGAGCACAAAACTAGTCCAAAATCGAGAGCACCATAGAAGGAAAGCTTGAAGTTTTTGTTGTTCCTCGCATCGCAAAAGCTGATCAATGTAAGTATGATTCTGCCATACCTCTTTGAGTATTCACTCATATGATTTCTATGCTTGAATTGATCTTGGGACTAATCTAGAAACCCAACAATGGTATCAGAGCCATTTTGAGCATGAAATTTGATTAGGGTAAAATTGGGCAAAATTGATTTGAGCATGTTTGAGTGAGATTGATTGTTTGGATATGCTTAAATGATGATAACATAGTGATATGCATGATCAATTTGACAAAAATCGAATTGGATGAATTTTCCCCAATATGATTGGCTTGGCCGAATCTAGTCTTGCCCTAAATGTCATTGTATTTTTTGATTTTGATCATTGGATGAGTTGAAATCATTTGGGTAATGTTGATTTAGGATTTAATTGGATTAAAACCGAATCGGACAAAGAAATCCCTACCATTGCCATGACTATAAGCATGTAAAATGATGTGATTTTTTGATTCAATTGTGTTGGACATAAATTGATGATGATAAGCATAATTAATTGAGTGAATTAGTATTTTGGAAATGTTAATTTGGTTAATTAATTATGGCATACACTTTAAGTTAATTAAATTATGAAATTTGGAATTTTGGTAATTTAATTAATTGGGCCAATTTTGGAATTGGGCTTGTAAAGTCGTAATTGGGCTTAATGGGCTTGGTTGGGCCAAGTTTGGTTTAGGCTGATTGGTTGGATCCAATTTGGCCCAAAACCATATCCATAAAGTCCAAATATAATTAAATGGACCTTTAATTTTAAGTGGGCCTAATGGGCCTAAATTGGATTCTTGGTAAATAAGGGTGATTCCTTAAATGGGTTTTGGTACTTGGGTTTGACCCATATTGGCCAAAAGTCCATGCCTTAAGAAATTAATTGAAAGCCCATTGGACTTTAAATTAAATTGACATTTGATGTTAATCAGGCTTTGAGACCCGTAATGATTAGATTTAGAATCTAAGTCGTAAAGGTACATTATAAAGTGTAATATTTAATTTGGAATTAAATAATGAATTAATATTAAATACAAATTAAATTGGATTTAATATTGTAGTTTAATATAATTCAAGAATTCGTACTTTGAGTACTTATTCGCAAAACGAGTTGGACTCGCGCAAAATCAAATCGTTATTTGAACATTGGATGGTCATTAATTTCAGATTAATTAATTGGATTAGATTGATTGATAACATGCTTTGTGTGAATACATGGATGCGATGTATGAATAATGCATATCAGATGGATATTATATGGGTGAGGGCAATTTTGGAAATTATTGTAATAAATTTAGAATTTATTAAATTGGACCTGCGTGTCCAGCCTATTACCTCTTGACTCTGTGTATTTCTCTTCTCACCTATTCCCCTCAATGTAAATGAGGTTTCTTAGAAGTGTTATGTAATCGAGTAGAAGTAAATATTTGTGCTAGCGGGAGAGAGGAAATGAAGAGATTTGTTATAGGAACAATGTGTTTAAATATCCATCTGCATATCATTATTATATTTATTTATACGCGCCTTATTATGCATTTAGAATGCATGTTTAAGGGTGTATGATGATGAGACCTTAACAAAGATAATTAATTGGTTGCCAATTACGCGAAAAACCCTCAAAATATATTAAGCGTTTTTCCTTCCATTGAGTGATTCTTACTCAAGATCCAAGATTGGCATTGGTTTGTTGGCCAAAGTCAAGACCTTTGTCCATCGCGGATGTGTTTGAATCATAAATGCTTTGTTCTATATCGGTGTCTTGTCCAAGTTGTGATTTGTTGGCCAAAGTCAAGATCACTTCTTATCCGTCGACATCGATTACGAAGCTTTCCATGGTCAATGGGTTCCGCTTAACTGGGATCACTAAGTTTGTTATGCCAAAGCCAATGCTTAGTTGATTCAGAGGAAAACGGTTAGGGAATATATTGGACATATTGGATATATTGGCATATATAAGATATATGTTTTGGACTTGGATGTCCACCTACTGGATCTAGGAATTGGATGGGATCCAATTGATCTTAGAGATATACCTAGTTAATTATCATACAATTATTGGCCAAAGTCAAGATTGTGTGTTATTTAACGGGATCCTAGCCCATTAGGAAACAAGGTTTCCCGAGTACTCCACAGAGGGTTAGAGGCTCGCCGAAAAATAGTGGGAGGCAAGTATTAAATTTGCAATATTTGTTTAGCTACTTGCCAATACGCGCTCATTTCAATTTTTCGTCAAATAAATTAATATATTAGTTATACTAATATTTAATCGTTGTTTTAATTAAACAGTTGGACTGTATTCAAACTATTTCAATTAATAGTTGATTTTATAATTGGATTATAGTAATCAATATAATTGAATTTAACCAATTTAATTATAGTTGATTATATAGTTAGACTATAGTAATCATTATAATAAATAGTACCTAAAATCGTTGATTTGATAGTTAGACTATTGGAATCAAGATAACTGAAAGATTAACGTTTAGAACATAATAATGGGTGAAAATGTATTTAAATGGTTTAATTTTCAGATTGGGAATGGAACTTCAGGATAGTGCTGAAAACTGAGAAGTTACTTTATTTGATATAGTGACATCTCAAGCCTAAGCTCGGAGTTGAGCAAATAGTAAAGCATGATCTTTGGAAGATTCATGTGATGATAACTTTAGTGCTTAATCCATTAAGCTTGCCAAATAGACTCTTTAATTTCTTATTCAGAACTAAGGATTAGATCCTTATAGTATGATAATGAAATTGAAGGATCTTCATAAATCTATCTTTAGATCTTAGAAGAAATAATTGCAATAGTAAACTCTTGGAGAGTTAATGGCTATGCTCAAGGAGACAAAGCCAAAGTTTGCAATAAGGCAAGAAGTGCAAGGGGCATCTTACTTCTGTTAGACATTGTGTCCCATAGCGTCACTGTTTGTAAATGATATTGTATTATTGTACAAAATTAACTATGTAATAATGAAATTGCCTTTTGCCATTTTGTAAATATTATTTACTTTGATATATAAATGGCGAAAGTCCATATGATTAGTACTGGATTGAGATGATATGAGACAGTATCAATCCATAAAGGTTTAATCATTAAATATCCCTAGCCGTAGTATTATCGAGACTGGACATCGATAATGCGGAATAGGCTAGTATTGCGTTTGTGCACGTTGTGAGGGCACAACGGCATAGTTCTCATATATTTAAGTATTGGATACTTATGCAAGTGCGATAGGAGGTTGTGTTTTACCGATGGTACGGAAAACAGCTTCGCTCTGGATAGACCCCGCGGAATCCCATTGGTAGTATGTCTAGGTGTCTATGGGA